>OY804258.1:20164878-20396201 GCA_963680825.1 Meiosimyza decipiens | reverse complement strand
CCACAAGTTTGTTAAACATAATGACATTTTTCTAAAAGGCGCAGATTACCAACAAAAATGAATTTTTTATAAACAATTTATTACAAAACTATGAAAACATTTTTTGTTAGATAATTTCTAAACGATTAATTAAAGTCCAATTCATCCCTTTTAGTGTGCCGAAGATTGTTTGATTCAGATCGGTTTATTTGCTCACGAGCAATAAGTTAGTATCTATAAACTTTTTTAAAAAAATTAAAATATTTTAAAAATTTTTTTGGTCACATAGAAACAGTTTTTCAACATTTCGATATAAATCAGGCTAGCCAATTTATCTTTGCAAATTACACGCAACTTTCCACTTATGACACAACGAATGCCACGCTAAGAAGTTAAAATAAATTATACTCTAACGTTACTTCCTAACAAATTAAGCGCCACCTTTAAGTTTTGTATATCCGATAAAAAATAAATTGTAGGTGAATCTTTTCCGGAAACTAAAATATTTGCACAGCTTATAACTTCAATGATAATAAATCGGGGATATTTTAAAAATATTTAGGTCAATGTAGTTGCGTAATCAAAAACAATCTGAATAAATAAGAGTATACGAACATCTATATCATAAAATAATTTTCAGCTTTATTTCAAATGGTATAAAAGACAATAAAACCAAAGAAAATTTATCATTAACAATTTATAGTTCAGTGAAAAAACCAACAGCTACTAAACGAAAAATCAACTAAAATGAAAGCATCCATATTATTTTTGGGATTTTTGCTTGCAATTGGTGCGGTTTGCCTTGTGAGGTCTCAAGTCGTAACACCACCTGCTACAACAACTCCACCAGTCGTCACCCCACCAGTCGTCACCCCACCAGTCGTCACCCCAACAACAAATACAACTGCCCCTACATCTGACACTGCACCATCTTCACCAACTTCACCAACAGGAAATTCCACCGGTACAGCAGCAGGTCCTACTAGAAAGAAGGTCACAATTAGCAATTTGAACTATAGCGCTCGTCGTACAGTTCGTAGAGGTGGCGGCAACAACAGCACCAGGTCTAGCAGACGACGCAACAGAAATAGGACAGTACTGAGAAAGCAAGCAAGAAAACTGAATAACAGAAAAATCGCTCGGAAACAGAATAAAAAAGCTCGTTCGGCTAAAGTTGTAAGAGGATAAAGTGTATGGATTTGACGTAAGACAATTAAATGTTTTTTTTGGTTTTTAAGCAAATGTATATTATCTATATATATCTTCACAAGAAAACAAATTCAATAACAAATTTCGAAATAAAAATATTATATGTAGTTAAATCTTTTCTTTTTAAAGCTAAATGTTGAAAATATTTTTGCACTCGATAAGTTTTTGCATAATTATTGGCATTGTGGCTCTTAGTTAAATGTATTAGTTCACCATCGATCAGAAAATCGTAACGTGAACGGCAATTGGTCAAGGGTCATGAAAAAGTTTTTTCGCTTATTAACCCTTAAATCAAAAAATATTGAAGGCAGAAAGTTGAAAAAAAATTACATCAATTTATGTGGTTTGAATTTTCCTAACGATATTCGTTTCTTTCGCCCACTTGCTAAAAAGTTTTTTTTAGTATCTTCGAAGTACTTTGTGGACATAATGAAAGAATAGTGTCCTATAATGCTTAATACGATTCTGACATTATAACTTTTCAATTGATATATGCGTTTTATCAGTTAAGAAATAGCACGACATGCAGTTGGAGAAACTTTTGTGGGTTAAAATTATCATGTGTAATTTTCCAATATCTCATTTTCATTTCCATTCTAACATTCTAATCAGGACAACTTTAAAAAATTAATGTTTGAATTGTATGTTATGATTAGAAGTTTCAGTAATCCAATATGATTTCTTCAGTATTCCACATTATTTCTTTGGAAGAAGAACCTTTGTTACGGACTCGTCTATTTAGTGCTCTCCATAAAAGTTCAATGGCGTTAAGATCGGGCCAGCTCATGTATACGTAAACTTCCTTCTTTTTTTATACTTTTTAGAGACTTCCCACAAAATTTGAAGTGTGATTGAGATCGTTGCCCTGGTGTGTTATAAATTTTTCTACAATTTAATTAAGACTAGACGGCATATCATGTTGTTATAAAATGAGTTTATAATCAAATTTTCTGCATCCCCAGATCGTAAGACAATCACTGCTATGTTTCTCCGTGGTTATTATACAATCTGGTAAACGTTTCTGCTCCGCAGCTGCGTTGAACTGAAATTCGTACTTTTGACACAAAGAGCTCAAATTTCGATTTGTCAGTGCAAATAAATCGTTTGAAGTTCTTCCAGATTAAGGTTCAGTCTTAAAAATCTTACTTTATCGATATTGCTCTATTGTACCGTGAACTGCAGTCGCCGATAACAATAAGTTTAGGTCAATTTTTCACTCACTTCTACGTTTAAAGCACATTTTTCAATTAATTTAATTGAATATTTCATGTTCGAATTCTGTTTGTAAACTTTGTTTGTTATATGCGTGGATGGGCGCCAGTTCTTTTGCGAGCTCTAACGAGAGTGCATTTGAGATTAACGAGAGAGCGTTTGTGTATATGAATACAAATGTGAACGCGCAACAACGATTTAGTTCTAATTCAGCAGAAGTAGAGCTCCATATAGTTGTTGCGCCCACCGTTGGTTATAGGTGTGTTATGAAAAATAAAACGGATTCAGTGTCATAACAGTCGCTTATTATGTGTTATCATATGAAATTCGTTTGTTTGATAAAAACTTTTTGATTTCGTCATCTCTATAGATATATGACTATGAATAGAAGTTTATTTTTTTATTCCAACTACAAATTGTCATTTTTCAAATCATCCTAATTGTATGTTTTTATAAGAGTTAGTATGTATGCATTTTATTCCATATGAATATTTTGTTTTTTTTTTAATTTAAAGAAAATTGTGCATTATGATTTCATGACTAAAAGTTGTCAGATTTCAAAAAAGTGCTGGCTAAGATCTACACAAAATAAAGGGTGTATAGTTCGGGGTCTAATGAAACAGAATATGACGGCAATTACCGTTGATTTCCATTTAGGATTTGGAGTAGCCTATTTGAAACAATAACAATAAGTTATTATAATTTTTTAAATACATAATTTAATATGGGTGGCTATAAACTATTTTTATTTTCATTAGTAAAATCTAGTGAGTAAGCAAAACAATAAAATTAAATGAAATATTGAAAGTTTAATTACCTGTATAAAATCACAACCGTTCCATGTTTTTAATTTGGGTTCAAACTTTTTATCCTTTTCATTGCTGTTCGGTGTAAGTTTGTTGCCCATAGCAGCCTCTTGTGTTGATATCCAGATGAGATTTCCCTTAGGTTGACGCACCAGTATCAGTGCATGTTTACCATGGGGTACATCATGCTGAATGTATGGCAAGAAAAATAAAATGAAAATAAAGAGATGATTTTAAAAAGTTGTACAAAATTTTTTTAATAAAGAAAACTTTTGCAATAAAAATAAGAGCAGTTTTTTTTAAAGCTGCATTGAAAGATTGAAGCATCCTGCGGCACATTTCTGTTATTTTCTTACTCTAATAAACATTTTTATTTAACATTTGCTCAATCGAATTGCAAATCTGCAGTTAATAGGACGATTTTCAAAAATTGTTGTTACTACTAAGTAACTTCAACGTAAACCCCTTTTGCTTGTTAGGGCGATTTTGCATTAGGGCGAATCAATTCTCCCAGTATGCTTTAACTTTAAAACAATTCTAGCGTAGTGTTATGGTAGTGAATAAAGAGACAAGAAACTTCCTACTTTTTGAGATTGTTTCAAAAGTTACTTGAAGTAAGTAATTAGTGCGGGAACTTGATTTTTGAAACCGAAATTTTACCGCCATGGTGATATAATTGCGCAATTACCTGAATGTGACATTCGTATTGGGAGTACTGCCCATTATTATGGTCTGCAGCGCTAGATAAGGATAGGGCTAGATTCAACAAAAGTTGGTTTAATTTATTAAGGAGAACTAGGAGTAAGATTAGAGTCACGAACGCCGAAATCAAGGCGACCCCAACATCCCAAAATGGAATTTTTATGAAATATTATGAAGTTTTATTAAATCATAAATTTTGCTGTTTCGATTTATATGAGGTTTCTTTCTAGTCTTTAGCCCGCAAAATCTTAGTTTCGCACTGCCGTTTCGAAATAATTTTCAAGTGAAAATACCATAACAAAATGGTTGAACGTAGTGACAGATAACAAGCCTTGGCATCAATATTATGAATTCCCGCTTGATTCTAGATTGCAGGAAATCAATGCAGGTGAAATAGGAGAGTTACGTAAATTAACGATATGTTGAGTTTCTAGACATAGCAATTTCGTTGGTAATGAAACCTATATGAGTCAGCTAAAAAAGGCTCAAAAGCTGACATTATTTTTGAACATTACGTTATGAAAACAAAAGACTTAATTTGGCTAATATGAGGTGATCAAATTTGACAACATGTTGAGGGCGATCTGGTCATCTATAACGCTAGTAGGGTGCAAAAAGAGAGACTTAGTTAATTTCATTATAGAACACTGTTTTGTAGGCAATTATGTTTTAAGATTAAGGCTTTTTGACGTGGAAGATCTGAGTAGAAATTGTAAGAATCCAGATGTTAAAAATGTTATCTGTAATTAATTGTTGTTGGTGAATTTAAGAGTACTAAAATTTCAATTTTTCAACAATCTCAAAGATATCGTTCAAAGTGTTCAAAATGAATATATGTCCTTTAAATCAATTGCTCTGTCTAAATTTCGTTGAAAACGTTGATGAAAATGCGCTGTGAGAAAGCTCGTAAATTGATTTAGGACATGACTTGAAGAATTTTTAAGAGCACACGAATGCTTGTACCTATCGATTGCTGCACAATGAACAATTTTGAGTATGTACTTTTATATAAGAAATTTTGCCTGCATAGATGGAAAAAAGTCTAAGATTGATTTTAAACCAGATCAGCATTACCACCAGAGTTGATGTGGTCATTGATGATTAATCTTGCTGTAAAAAGTGGTCTTAAAGAGAAACTTGTGGGTTGGGCGAGAGTTTCACATCATATATGCAGTATCCATCTACAAACGGATAATGAAAACTTCCAAGATATTCATTAGTTTAAAATTTTAAAAGATTTTGTGTTCAGGATATTAGCGCAACATCAGTGAGCTCTTCACTTCCGCTATAATTTTGTAGATAAACTGTCAAAAAATGTTGCATATTTTTAGTTATTAAACTGCTGTAAATACATACATATATCTTATTATTTTCTAATATTACAGCACTTCGCTCTGATATTTTCTAAAGATATTTTTATTTTAAATTCTACCCACAAAAAACAATTAATGGCGCATAAAACAAAGAAATCCCTGCCAGAAGCAAAACTCCTATTTTCATAATGAGAAATGTGCGTAAATTAAGTGTCTAAGTTAAAAGCAGCAAAGGTTGAACATTTTGATGTGCATGTGTAGCTACGGACCCAACAGGAAATAGAAGCACTTCAAAATTATTTCTGTTGAATTTCCAGAGAAAAAGTAAGTAATGCCATTGTCATCGCATAGCTTTTCATCGCCTTTTTCTTTGTTGTATTAGATAATTCTTTTATACAAGGAGTCACACTGTCATTCAGCAAGTTTTTGACTTCAAGAGGTAGCAATTAGCACTGTCATCGCATATGTTTTATAACAATTGGGGAGGTACATGCTAAGAAATACCTTCGTATGTTGTGGTAAAACACATCACAAAGGACGATTTCTATGAGTTATAACAAAATGCCGTTTGTTTTACATAAAACAAAACTTCGAGTTGGTTCGAAGATGAATCGAGTAATACTTCCTTCCAACTTAAATCCTTTAGAAGCAGCTTTCATTACTTCCCATTGGGCATATTGTGGTTACGTTAAATACACATGAGAAAACACCTAAAAATATGACTAAAATGACTGACTGCTTGACTAAAGTGACTTTATCTTATCAACATTAATGTTATAATGTCAGACAATTTGATAACAACAAAGGGAAGACAGACAGACTGAAAACATGGTAATGACAGCAACAACATGAAAAGCACAGAAATTCATAGAAAAGCTGAGGTTGTGGTGAACAGAAAAAAAAAAACGAAAATGAAATTAAAAAAAGGCACACAAAATTCAATTTGCTCTTTTATAGACTTGACAACTTTTTGCTTTCAAAAGGAAAAAAAAAAAAATAAGAACAAAAGAAAAACACATTACTGAGTATTTAAAAAATGTGCAAGACAATGCAAGAACAAAATAGGATTTTTAATCTCATCCTCTAGCACCCCTAGCATTTGTCACTTAAACGTAGTGTTTGTTTAAGATTTGCTGCCTAACCTAATGAAATACGTCCTACGGGCCAATATAATGACCACTTCAACAGAACTTCAAGGATTATTATTTCAGGGATTAGGATTGTTTGGAATTTCGCAAATGTAAAGAGTGTTAAAGAGAACACGAGTGATTGAGCTATTAGAGTGGATCTCTAAATTTATACCGGGTGTCCAAAAGACTTTTTTTTAAATCTGTTTTACGCAATTTTATAAATTAAGCTCCTGTTAGAAAGCCAAATGTCTTCGAAAAGAAGCAGAAGCGACAATAAACTGGGATTAACTCTTAAAAATCATGTGCTGTGGCTTCGCATTTGTTGCGGTAGTTCTTGATATGCTACTGCCGAAATTTTTTATGCTGTAGCAACGCATTTTCCGCAGTATTTTATTTGCTATGTAAAGCAATAGCTAAGGCAGAAAGTAAATTTTTAGAAGCCAAGGCATTTACTATCAATGTGATTTCAACTTTTAGGCAGTCATAGTGAGAGCATATCATTGGCTGCCAAAAATGTGCTTTCTGCTTTCGTTATTGCTGTTGATTTTTCAGTTCAATAGTTGAGAGAAACAGATTTTTGTGTCCTTTGACCTTGAATAGATTTTTCAACGTACATGATATCGATGAGGAATTTCTGCTTGCCCAAAATTAATCCAAAGTTGAAATTTTATAAATACGAATTTTTCGGAGCCATATAGAGTTATTCAAAAATTTGATGCACCCTATTGAATATGCAGACTTGGACTTAGCGTGTGGTGAGAAACTTAAGAATTGGCAACATTAAGGCACGCGCTCAACAAAATTTTACGTCGCAGCGTTAGCTATGCTATCCCACAAAGCTGCCAGCTATGTATAAAATGTAACTTAAGGCCTTTTGAGCTCTGTTTTGTAATTCCTCTGTTTCATGGTGGGTGCATGAATTGTTTCTAGAACTTTTGTGCGGTTTGTAACCTGCTGACTTGTAACTTAATACTTTAGCAGACTTAATGTAGCATGCGTTAGAGTTTTTCACCATTTGCTTGGAATTTTTTTTGGAAATACAACAAAAAGTACAAAAATGCAGGCAGCTCAGTTTCCTTTCTTGAAAGTTAAAACGAAAATTTACTTAAAAATTTTAAGCAGCTTTGTGGTTTGGATTAAAGGTAAAAAGATACCAATGGAAAAGATATTTGGAGATTATGGCGAAAGTTTGTTTTATGTTTCTTTGTAAAATAAGTCACTCATACGCAGTGTTGTTCTTTAAGGCTGAAAATATAGTTGGAAATTGCAAGTAAAAGAAAAGGACTAAAATATAAAGTATCGTCATTATTTTGATTCTTTTCATGTTCTTTATCTGTCGCATTTATTTGGTGATATTTTAAGGGAAGGTTTCAGTATTTTGTTCTATTTTAGTAAAAAAAATGGTGGCTCAACATGAACTTTTTAATTAAAGCAATCTTTTGTTGTTGCTCTCAAACAAAAAAAAGAAAAAATTTAAAAAGAAATTAATAACTCATGAGCACATAAAATCCCTTTACTTGCTACAAAATAAATGTTACTAGGGGAATTCACAAATCAACTTTTTGAAAGTTGAGTTAACTATGTTTTGTGTTTGGAATTACAATTAACAAAATATTGTAATAGTACTTACAGAAATAATTAATTCAAATATTTGCGCATATTTGTGTGTAGCAATTTCCACTATTTCGAAATATTTTACAGCCTTAACGTTAATGCAACGACGAAAAAGCATTATAATGCATTACAGTTGTTTACTTTTTAGCAACAGTGAAAAATAATAGAAACGATTGATGCATTAGCAGCTGCTTACTTTTTTGTGACGGCGAAAGATTATAAAGTACAGTCATTTTGTGGTTGGTTACTTTTCTGCGATAGTGAAGATTAGCAGAAAACTTGCTAATTCGAAATTTTAATTTCTGCAATCTACATATATTATATGTACTCTTTATATATTTAATTATTGACATGTAAGTGGTTTGTAACGCTTTGGCGCAAAATATACTTAACCGATATTAATCATTTTTTTTAATACAACAAATTTATGCTAAATAAGGTTATTGCACACTTTTTTTTAAGCTGAATATTCTCTTTTATAGGATTAAGTTTTAGCAAAACCTCACTCAAATATTTTAGTTTAATTTTTTGTTGCTTATAGTTATGCCACTTCTTAAATTCTGTGTTGTTATTGTTGTTTTTCTTTTCATTTGTACCGTTTGTATTTGGCTTTGCCGTTCAAAGAACAAAATCTCTTTCAATTGTTGTTTTTTTTGGTACTTTTGAAGAGAGAAGATAGAATGAGGTATTAAGATTGAAAAAAAAAACAAGGAACGTACGCGTGCGAAGCCGCAGCTATTAATATCACAACAGTCAAGACAAAAGTCTTTCGACAAGTTGATTTCACCCACAACTAGCCGTTGTGGTTCAACAGCCGTCCAGTAACCAAGAAGCAAAGGTAGCTCTTGCCAGTAGTCTAGAAAGAAAAAATAGTGACTGAGCGGAGTGGTTACCGTGGTGGGTGTTGTTTCTGGTCCCGACACATTTTGAGGCACAACTAAGCTTAGGTTCTCGCACTGAATGTTGGAAATTGCCAATTTGTTAGGCATTGTGAAACTGAGTCTACGACAGAGCTATAACTGAATAGGGGATTGCACCAATAAATTCCGCAGTGGGCGTTATATTTGGGCTCGCGAATGTTCCATTTGCTGATTCGCGAACTACTCACTGAAGCTGATAACGCTGTCAGATGCCATGAGAGTAACGTTCAGCCAAATGCGATGCTTTTTACACCAACGAGACAAACAAAGACGACGAAGAGCCAACAGCAAATATAAGAAGTTTAAAGCCATACCACTGGACAACGGCTAGCCCAAACCATGACCGAAGGTTGGTTACATAACTCTTGAAATTTTTTACCTAAATTTATTTTTTTAAAAAGTGTCTGAATTGATTTAGCAAAATGCGTTTATTTTTCTATTTAATTTTGTACATTTCATTGAATAACATTTAAGCGGAAAGCAAACCGCATCAGCTTTCATGTTACATCCTTCTGTTTTTTTGTTTCTTCCTCACTTCTTGTTCAGCTATCCACTTTTTTGCTCTATTCTGCCCTACAAGTATCAATTACGTTGAGTGGTTTTTGAGGTTTCCTTTGGTTGTGTCCTTTTTTTTCCCAGTTTCCTTTACTACACTTATCGTTCTATTTGGCTGCGCAATGGCATGTCCTTTTTTTTCCTTCCCGGTGTATAAGTGGAAAACAAATGAATTTCGGAACCATATTTTTTTTTGCGTTAATAGACTTTTATTTGTTTTAAAATAATTGAGAAGAAGAAGCAACTATGTTAAGTACAATAGCAATTAATTGTTTTTTTTTATTATTTTAATGGTCGCTACAGGTTTTTGGTAATTAAATGTCTCTATAGTATTCCAAAACAGTCACATTACTAGTAAACATTTTTGACGTTTAATATTTCACTCACCTGTCGCACTGCATAATAACACGTTAAATTTCTTGGATAGATCCCTGGATAATTTGGTGACTGTAGACGACATATCTTCTTATCACAATCGCTATAGATTCTTGAGCAGTATGTGCCGGGTATAAGATCACCTGCAAATGAATTTTTATTTTAACATCATCGACTACGAGTTTTCCTCGAGCTTACCTAAGTAATATTTGGGCTCAGTGTAGTTTTGTTCATCTTTGATTATTGGTTTTTCTAGTGACTCCACAAATGTCTTATTGTTAGCATAAGCGCTGAATAAACTAAAATCTTCGCCAAAACGATCGGAGCGTGCGCCACTCGAATTTGTAAAATCTTCAATGGTATTTTGATGAAGGAAGCTACTTGCATTGTACCATGGCAATAGATCTTAAAATAAAAATACAACATTTTCGCATATCAGATTTGCAAACAGTTGCTTAAGCAATTGAAAAACAATTTAATAATAAACACAATAATAGTATATAAATAATAATAGAGTATAGCTACTACAGCTATTAGCTCTCTTAGATATATTTTGTTATTATAATTTTTTCAATTTCGCTCTACTTCTTTATGAGAAATGTGTTCAAAAATTGCCAGCAGCTTTAATTTTGTAAAGGGAACAGTGGTCGATTGAACCTTCATTAAAAATAAATTGCTAGCCCTCTGACTCAACATATGACCTCAACTTCTGAGTAGGAGCTATACTGCCCTTAGAAGCGAAAAAATCTCTTAGAAGATTTTTTTTATATGTTTGAACCTTAGCATAGTTCATTAGTAATTCTTTGGATCGGATACCATAAGAATCGCGGATATGCATTTTTTTGAAGTGCGCCTTTTCGGCTTCTGAGGGCAGGAGAATACTCATAAATACATTTTAAAACAAAAGTTTCATTTGTCCTTTTCCCAGGCTTGAAAAGATAGCCCACTTTGAAATTTTTGATCTTATTTTGAAGAGGGCAACATTACTTATTTGTATATTCAACTCACAATAAAAATAATAAACTGACAATTAGGCTTTTTATTTAAATTAACTTTTTTCCCTTTTCCACACATAAATTAATATCACTCATACGACATGTGGTATATATTTACATTAAGAACATGGGATATAATTTTTAAACGGCTATAACTTTAAAAATGATGAATACTTAATTTAAGCACCATTTTAAAGAAAAATTTTGAAATTAAAAACTCATTTGGCCTTAGCCAAATGTGATTCTTAGAAGCTTTCTATCACCACTAGTACATATTGTACGTAATGATTTTTCGGACAATCCCAACAGTTAGAAAGAAAATGTCTTATCATTGACTTCTTTGTGGGAAAAAAAGTATGCAATTGTTATTTCAAAATTAATTTCAAAGAGAAACAGTTGAAAATTTAATGCTTAAAGAATCTATAGGGTTTTACTTTAATTATAGCAGAAAACAACACTGAGCACTCTCTTGAAAGATTACTCGAAAAAAAAAGATTATTGACTCCTTCTATGGCAGAGTGAATTGCCAAAAATGTGACGCTTTAAAAGCTGCCAATGTTTAATGTAGCACTGTAAATAGTAATGCTGTAACATGAATCACTTTTTGAACTTTTCAATGATTTTCCTATGTTTTGCGGTCAAATTCAATGATTGAAATTTGATCAATTTTCCATTATCCAATAAAGCTAACACTTTGCACACCTCTCTGGTTCTGATGACAATGCAGTAAAAAATATTTAAAACCGTTCTTAATTCAATATGGCGAGCACTACAACATGGCAGCTTAACTCGCCCTTCACAAACGTCATGAAATGGGTATCATATGATAGGGTGTGACGGGTCCAATACGATAAGCTACGGAACGTATTTCTAAGATCATGGTGAACACTCCAAGATTTCGGCTTACATTTTTCTTTACAACACCCTTGATATGTGTATCAAATGAAAGAGTTTGACCAAGTAGAATACGTTAAGCTACGTGATGTTATTCTAAATTCAGTAACTTAGACGCTAAAAGATAGTGGCTCATCTTTTTTTTCTACCAAGCCACCTTGACATGGACATATCAAAAAAAAAAATGTAAACTTTTTTTCGATTTTTTAACATTTTGCGACGTTTTTCGACCCTCTCAATCTTCTTAAGAAAATTGAATTTTATTCGACTTATTTCACTTTTCAACTTTTATCAACTTATCAACTTGTTTTCAATTTATTTCAGCACATTCGACCTTTCTCAATTTGGTTCATCCTTTTTTATACATTTTTCGACCTATTTACGCTTTGCAGCGTTTTTTGACTTATTTTTCTCCCTTCTTGTGAACTTTTTTCAACCTCTTTGAACTTTTTCAATCTCTTTCAACTTATTTCGACAAATTTAAGTTTTTTCAGCTTTTTCAACATTTCTTATTGATTTTAACACATACAACCTATTCCAATTTTGTTCAACTTTTAAAACTGATTTTGACACATTTAACATATTCGACACATTGCTCAATTTTGCTCAACTCTTTCCTAAAGATTTCAACTCTCTCAGACTTTTCAAATTTTGGCGACTTTTCAAGAGTTTTTGACTATTTACCTTAATTCTTTTTCGACATTTTCAACCTTCTTCAACTTATTTCGCTGTACACTTTCATATAAACTTATTCAATTTCGTTCAATCTTTATCAACTTTTTTCTGCATTTTTAACCTCTTACTTTTTCGACTCTTTCAACACTTTTGGACTTATTCAATATACTTTTATTCAACTTTGTCAATATTTTCCAACTTTTTCGACACATTCAACCTTCTTCCACTTTTTCATTTTTATCAAATTTTGTGAACTTATTTCGACACACTATACGAGTATTTTGTCTAACCTAACCTTCTTCCTATTTCCTACCTAGTATAACCTTATTCAACTATTTTCAACCTTTCACAACTTTTCGAATTTTCAACGTTTTTCAACTAGTTTCAAGACATTCAACCATATTCATATATGTTCGACCTGTTTCAATTTTGTTGAACTTTTTCAACAATTTTGACTTATTTCATCTCTTAAATGTATTCAATATCTTTTCGACTTATTCCATCGCATTCAAATAGGTTCAACCTTTTTCAAATTTGTTCGACTAATTCAGCATTTTTAGATTTCTTAAAATATATTGGCCACCACGCCATCATGCCGCGATTGCTTGCATTCAGCTTCTTTTTATGAAATTTGTTGGATAAACTTTTCTGTGACATAACAATTTTCCGTTTTTTCAAAAATGAGAAAATCTCATTTCAAGTCTTAAGCTCAATTGTCTTGGGATCAAAGTCATTACCGTTTTGCTCACTCACTTTTCTTATTTTCCGAGCAACTTTTATTTCGAATTCATCCATTTCAAACCAAACCAGAGGCTTTTGTCTACAAAAACTTAAAAGAGGTAACTCAGTTCAGTTTAGTACAAAAACAAAAAAAGAAACTTTTAGTTCAAATATTGTAGGTAACTTTGTAACATGACCTACCTTCGAGTTTAATGCCACCATAACGCGTCACAGCGCTGTCCCTCGATAAGACTTTGTAACGAATGCGGAAGTCGAAGTTGTACCCGCTTTGATCCCGTGCTAATCTATAAATGAAAGAGATGGAAAATGTGAAATAGTTAGTGTAAGGGCGTGAAAGTTAGATAGAGAGAGAAAGCGAAGATTAAACTAACGCAAATGGGAACAAATGATTAAAACGGGCATACAAATTGTAAGCGGCCGGCAAAAAATGTAGGCAGCATTGGTGGTGCACAGGTTGCTACTTTTGGTGCAACAAAGTTGAAGTTGCAAATTCTAGCTGTTTCTTTTTATTTTTTATTTTTATTTTTCGTTAACTTTTGTTAATAGGATTGCAAGAGATTTAAAAGAATTTTAATGAGTTGCATCAGCCAAAGTTTGCTTTTTTTCATCTTCTTCTTCTTCAACAATGCTTTTAATTAGTTGGAATTTAGCCAGCGGGACAATTGGAAGTCTCTCTTTTTTGCTCGCTTTTTATTCTATGGTTGTACTTGTTGTGTTGTTACACTGGACTTACTTATTTAATCTAATGGTGAAAATTAAAGATCTCGTTTCACTATAGAAAAGTACTGGTCCCCATGATGTGCCACACCACATGCCACCGAAGGGGGTGCGTGCTGATTCAGCAATTTGCATAAAACCATCAGGGCAACCATCGTGTATGTAGGATGTGAAACGTCCAATGGTGAAGCTGTCCAATGTGACCTGAAAATAGAAAAAAATTCAGAATTATTTATTTGTACAAATTGCTGGTTCATTATTTTATTGAAGTTTTTGTTGTTCACTTTTTTTGGTAGAGTTTATGCCATTTGATTTAATTTTTTAAATCACCAAAAATTGCTTTGAGGTATTTTGTACGGTAGCTGAGCCCACTTTGAGTTGAGCGCCAAAATTTCAATACAATTTAATCGTACGACAGAGGTTGAAAATCATGAAGCTCTAAGTGATATAAATAATGCATATAATATTTGCCTTTGCGTTGTTTTGACGTTTTTAATCGCGAACCCTTTAAAACTGTAAAAAAAGGTAATATAAGCAATTTTAACGCGTCTGCCTTTTATTTTAAAGAATGGTTCTTGCACAAAAAACAGATAAGTGCAATAGGCAGACGTTTCTATTGTTGCATTTAATAATAGCAATTGAATTTTCACAAATTTCGTGTGGCAGATTACTATAACTATAAAGATTATGTCATAAGTAACGAGAGAAATACCCTCTGCCACCTAGTTATTGCAACATTTAATAAGTGTGATATGTATAACAAAATTTAGTGAAGAAGACATACGATTCCAGCGCTGCTTTTCGAAAGCAGACGTTTCTGAGCACTTAAAGTACATGTCATTAGGGATATATTTATGTACAACTAGACGATTCCAGCGCTGCTTTTTGAAAGCACACGTTTTTGAGCACTTAAATTTCGATAAAATTTTCACAAACTACGGTATTTTCAATAGAACGTGTGTTGACGTGGTGCACAGGCTTAAGCAAATCCATAGCAGATGTCGTATCTTAAAATTTTTTAAATTTCCTAAAAGGTTTTTTTGCACAGTAAAACCGTGGCTATGAGAGACTCACCGATTTTGTAAAAAATTCTCGCAATATGAACGCGTTATTTTGTAGTAATATGATCCAAAAAGAATGAAAGAAAGATGAGTTCTTTCATCATAGAGCATTTTGGCCAGTTTCTTCAGTTCAGTAACAATCATTTGACAAATATTCTTCAAAAAAAAAAAAAAATAGAAGAACGTCCAAAAATCCTGAAATTACATATTGTAAGAAGCACCAACTTCGTCATGTCAATATTCCAAATTCAAACTTAATGTTATGTTCTTAGAATATTCCATTACAACTTTTTATTTAACTTTTTTAATCGTATGCCTTTTGAAGTTCCACGGCAACAATATACAGCGTTGGATGAAGTAACTAAAAACTTTGTACATTGTTTGAAATTTAATACAAACAACGTTTCTTAACAGTTGCTGGCATAATCTGCCTTCCAACATCACAATGCAACTTCATTGTAAAGGGTAATTCATTTGGAGATTAACAAGTTAAGTCTGGCAAAACTTTTTCCGTGTCAAAAATAAATAGCTAACATATGCGAGCGGGTTGAAGGGTAATCGACCTAAGCAAGAAATACGTCTTTTTTGGCCGAATTCAATTTTGTTCCTCAACTTTTTTTTTAGTTTGATAAATACTCGATTTTTCAATTTTTTCCGCATAATACGATTTGTTGAGGTTTCCAAAATATGCCTGACATTTTCCCACCGATACATTTTCTTCAAATTTGCAAACGGGTAATTGTTGCAGAGAGCAAAATCTAAAGATTATGGTGGGCGAGGAACCAATTGGTAAAGCCATTGATATAACTATGCAGTAGTCACTGTGAACTTATCCGCCGGTGCGTTGTCCTGGTGGGATAGGATTTTTTTTTTCGCCAAAAGCGGTCTTTTTTATTTCAAATCAGCGTTCAATATTAGACGGTGATCATGCTGCGTTTTTCAAGTTAATCATTATGAATGATTCTGAGCTCGTCTCAAAAAAAAGAAAGTCGACAAAAGCCAACATACCCACATTCTTCATCGTTTCTTGAGAACAGATTCATTGTTTCGAATGTTCCTAAGTGTTTGGTGTGTTGTGATGGATATTTGTTTGCGCACGGTATCAAAATGGATAAGAAAATGTCAATGTTTCATGTTAAAAATTGTTTCAACGTCATATCTGAATAAAAATATTTCCAATTTATCAAAATCTAATTCATTCTTTTTAAATTGAAATTGTAAGCTTCAAATGAATCACCCTATACGTAAGAATCAACAAAGCGCAAAAAATGCTGGCTATCAGTTCGCTTCAGTTAAAGTTCAGTTTGTCAGCACCTTGAGTACTCGTCTGGCATACGAAAGTAGTTTCGTCTTGAAAGTAACAGCGAATTATTTTAGCTGTCAGATGGAATTATCCTAGAACAGGACGAAAGAAAAAGATGCAGCGATTTGTTGCAATTGGGGGAGAGCTTCAGCTTACATACAGCAACGTTAGTGCCGAAGTGTTGAAGTGGAAATAAAAGAGCTTACGAGTGAAAAAATTTAAGTTTATTTCTTTCTTTACTTTCGGGAAACACCTCAAAGTACCACTGAGATATAAATTTGCGGTAATTTGTAAGGAATTTGAAATCAAAGGTTAATTTAATGAAATTACCTGTAGAATGGCAAATGGTAGAAAAGAAAAAAGTTAAATTGAAGGAAATTAAATGCATTTTTTTCTATTAAATTTAAAGCTTGGAAGAACAATTTCCTAAATAAAATGAACAACTTTTTGTTTTTCTAAGCGTCAAACTCGTTTATTTCATTTTCGCAAACATTTGTCAATGCCAAGAAAAAGACCAAATAACACCAATACAAAGTACTAAAATCCCTGCCCACTCGAACATACCAGCGTTAACGGAGTGGTCAGCAGGTGCTCGTTCGGTTCATTTTGACAGTTGATTGAGCTTTGCAGTTGTGGATGGGAAAGTTGCAAGATTAGAGAGAAAGAAAGAAGAACGGAAGCTTTACGAGCATGACAGCAAATAAATTGGGACATTTTCAATCCCTACTGAAACGCAAAAAAGACTTCGATTGTTTGGTTGTTAAAGGGCACATTTTTGAATGGAATTAACCCATTATGCTATATAATTTATAGATATTATATTCGAAAGAACAAGGCGCCAAATGTTTGTCAATGGATTTGTTCGCTCGATTTTAGTGAAATTTTGTTTGTAGCACTGATTCAACTCAACTACAAAAGCTGTTACCTTTAGTTTGAATACTTGCTATAACTCGAACAGGAAGTACGATTTCTTAAGCGGATGCCTTGCAATTGCTACAAAGAGCTATTTTCTATATTTATAAATATTACAGTCTTTTAATTTCTTGTTTGAATTCACTCTTCTGGAAGAGCCTCTACATAGAGTTTTTGTATCTTCTGTGACTGTACTGCGTTTTATGATGTACTCTGCAAAAAAGCTTTAACTCCCTCACCCTCCTTTCTTGCTTTAATCAATAAAGAGATACCATAGAATTTTTTATGTACCTGAACAACATCACCATGCCGTCCACCAGCTGCAGTAAAGGTCAGTACACAAACGTACGGTACCTTATCCTGTTTCGGGCGATGCAGCTCCAGGGCATACGTTAAGCCGATGTCGCCATAGTAGGTGCGGTTGCAGCCTGTAAAAAAAAATAGATAATGCACATTTTAATTAAAACTCTCAAAAGAGTCGCTGACATAACACAAGATAGAAGAACAAAATAGAAAAAAAAAAACTAATAGAAAATAGAGTGTAAGGAAAAAAGCGCGATTAAATATTTCAAAAGCCATAAAGGAATGAAAAATGCATTATATAAAGTGGGCTTGGTGAGAAAGTTTCACTTTTGACATCCATTTGAGTAACATTTTTCATCAGTGCGTATAACTTTAAACAATAGAAATGTCAGCAGCAGCGTAAAAGGAACTGTCCAACTTTAATAGCTAATGTGTTGCCAACTTATAAATGTTGTAACTCAAGTCTTTTTGTGGCTCCTAAGTGAAGTAACTACCAGAACTATTTCTATATTTCCATCTCAGCAAATTCAGTGCGAGATTTTTCCAGTTGGTTAGTGAAGTGACATATTGTGTCAAGGGATCGCCTGAAGGAAGATGAAGTTTTTCTATATTCTGTATTAGTAAAAATCTGTTGTCTTTCACTCAGCTGACATCTTCAAGCCATTGCAGACATATTTCAACCCTTTAAACTATATACAATATGGATCGTGTAGTGATTTGAGAACAAAGTTAATATATTTTACAGTGCAAAGAAGATTCTCTAAGCGGGAGCTTTTGATCCGATGCTTTCAGTGAGCCAATGTAATTAGCGCATTACCACCGTTTGAGCTACATATGTAGCCCATGGATTTCTCGCTTAAAGCGTCTTCTCCATTCTCCTCGCACGCAGGGCCAAAGATATTATACGAAAAAATGTTTTTCTCTCAAAAGACTTAAGGACGTGTTCTGCTCCACACAAAGCAACATGTAAATTAAAATTTTATACAGAATTACTCCTTCAAGAGAAGACTTTAGTGACGATCAATTTTGATAATCTTAAGCTTTAACAATAAATCGCTTATTGAGTAGATAAAGGCTTATTTTTCCATGGATACAAAAGGCAACCCTTACCCCCAAGAAAAGAACAACTTTAGGACCGAAATAGGAAATCATATAATCAGTACGTAGCGTAACTTAAATTGCACTTGTTGCTGTTTTTTTTTGTAATTTGTTGTTGCTTGCCATTTATTATCCATGTCGTTGTTGGTGCAGTAGACATTTGTTGTTGCAGTCGTCTTCATTAAGTTGCATTGTTTTGGGTTCTGTTTTTTCTTCCTTTCAATTTTATTATCTTGTAACTTTTGGAATTATTTTTCATTGTTGCTGCTCTTTCTCTCTAATTTCTAATTAAATTCAGTATGGCCAACATAAACAACAAGGCGTCAATTGTGGTCACTCGTTTTTTGTTGTTGCTGTTGATACATTTTGTTCTTTTGTTATTTCCAACAAGACAATAGCAACCACAACTGTATTCGAGTGTCTTAGGATAAAAATAAAAAGACAAAAGAAAAACCTTGATGGCAACATTGACATCATGTTTTCTTTTAATAACACTTCATTGTATTTGTGCTTTTATTTGTTGTAATTATTTTTGTTTTTTGTTCTTTTTGGTCCTACTAACTTGCAATTCTTGTCAGTGCTGCCGTTGCTATAATTGAAATTCCAAGTTGCAACTTTAATCAAAAGGTATGTGCATTATGCTGTTAGTGCTGCAGCATAAGGATGTAGCAGTCGTAACGAAATAGAATGGGAATGAAATTGATGAGTTAATAAATAGTAGCTTGCTTACTTTTCGTCGTTCTTCGACGCATTATTTAAAGAAAACTATATTCTACCATTAATAGTTTTTTTTTTATTTAATTCCACTGTGCAGTCGAATCGGAGGAACAATGTACTGTTGTTAATTTGGGTTTGTTTGGAGTTGCTGAACTCAAATCTTTCGTCAGCGTTTTGAGATAATTTTTTCACTTACACTACCTCTCCTTAACCCTCTTTATGGAGCATTTTAGTCAAATTTTTTGAAAACAGTTACATATGGGGCAAACGACTGAAAATTTTATATTTTTTTTTGCCAACTCAGCATCTTCAAGTTACAGACTACAATTTGCTGCTTCTTCCAGTAAGTTTAAGAACCGTAATGCTTGCCCAGTTGCTGCTGCTATAATTCTTGTGAATGTCTCAACCCGTAACAATTAAATTGCCTACCGAGTCAAAAAGTGCGACATTTTTTGCGTAAACCAAAAATAAAATTCTGTACTTCTTTGACATTCTGTGCGTCACTAAATGTTACACCATTACCATTATCATCATCATAGCAACCAATACTGGTGCAGTTGTAGCAAACCCGACGAATGGTAAAAAATCCAATTAAAAGCAGCATCAACTAAAATAAACTCAGCCCTTAGTGCAGATAAATTAAAAAGATATGCGAAAATTGTTAACAAACCAAAGTAAATAAAATGAAAAAATAAAAAGATAAATAAAAAAACTGTTGCAAAAACAAAACAATGGAAGCAAACACAATACACTTTCACTGTGTTGCACATTTCAATAGAGCCAACAACATTTTTCTGGAGGCTTAAGGCAAATACTTTTTTTTTAAGAGATACAATAAGACCCGATTGGAAACCAAATTCTATGTTCCATGTCACAATTGTGCAACTGTGCCGAACTCCATATCATCATTTAATATGTTCCACAATAGTTTGGAACAAAAAATAAATATTATGATGAAATTGTCAAAATTGTGTAAGAAGGATGAAAATTTATCGTCTTATGGGTAAGAAATCGAGGTACGATTTTGATCCCCAAATATTACTGAGTCTTACTATGACCATACGCTCCGAGAGGAGATAAAGGACACAAATAACATAAAAAGAAAGACAATAAATCTCGTTTTCAAAACCTTAACCCTTTTGAATATCGATATTATTAATATCCTACAACCCAGTGAGTTGTGCGCCCATACCAAACTCTAATTGCTCTCAGGGAGAGGTTTTGCTCAAATACCAACTGGACAGTAAAAGACATAAAAATTTAATTAACAGCTACCATGAAACACATGATTTTCGTAATAGAAAATGTACCTAATAAAAACATTGAAAAAAGAGTATTTTTTATTGACAAGATATAATTTAATTTGAACTCATTAAGTCCAATGAAAAGTAAAATGCAATGTAGTCCTATGACAAATGTCAAGTTTTTATTGACATTAAATATGGAGTTATGCTTTTTTGAGTGGCTTTCAATGCATTGAAGCGTGCGGCCATTGAGTGTATTTTGTAACACCAACAACAACAGCAACTGTCATGTCAATAATTTAATTAAAAATAATTAATTTGGTTGGCATGCAAAGTGTCAGCAAAACGTACAGAAATAACATGACAGCAACATGACGTTGGATGTCGGTTAAGCAGCGTAGATTCAAAGGATGCTGACTGCTACGAGGAGGAAATATAAAAAAATGTCAGTGTTTATAATGCTTTTAAGCCTTGGTAAGTAATGATGTTAAAAAGATCATCCATATGATTTTATAATACTTTTGAATAATTGATAACAAGAACAAGCATAACGTAATTAATACAATATGACATAAAAAGCTACTTGCATTTGACCTCAAAACACTATGAGAGTTCCACCACTAATTCTTGAAGAAATAAAATGTGTGATATAAATGTTAAAAGTTAAAAAAAAAAGAAAAACGTAAGTGAATCTCCAGGGTGGGCATCTAATAAGTGCCTCGACCAAGTAAAGATCTTGGTAGTAGTATGAAGAAGTTGTTTAAGGTGTAGTGCGTCGTGATATAATACATAAGAAACTAAAGTGGGGTGTGTATCACCATTTGGTCAAAGTGAGTCGTTTCTTATATTGACTGCCACTCCTACCTAAAGTACAACGTAGGCTATTTTTGCAAAAGACAATAATTACTTAGTTGGCAAGGTATCAAAAAAAAACATGGAAGCAATATTTTGGTGAACATCTTCCATTACACATAAGGTTTTTTGGGGAAAAAAGACCCAATTTGGAAACAAATTTACAATAATAACAACATATAGAAACAACAGCTCGTAACGAGACTTGACGTTCCTCTACGTAGGGAGTCATTAATTAATCTCTGTAGGTGGTGATCTTTCTTCGCTGCTAAAAACTTTGGTCCATGACCGAAGCGAACAAGGACTTGCCGTAATCGGCCATGCGGATAAATTGTTTACACTTGTTGGAGAAAAAGGTTATCGAATCAGAATAGATATCATGCAATTGTTCCAGTTTTATACCCAAAAATTGTACATTTTAAGAAAGAAAGAAACACCGAATTCGGGGGAGAAACTTACAATTCTGAGCTTGCCTGACTACCATTATTGGGCCTCAAAAGTTCAAAAACTCAATAATTTAATTTAACTCCCAAACTATGGTACTAATTAAGAAATAACACAAAAAAAACATTAGTGTCCATTAATCCTGACGGTTGAAATAAAGTGTTAAAAGCAACAAAAAACGCAAAGGATATAAAAATTACAAATAAAACCACTTACGTGTGCAAAAACGTGGCTCATCGCTGCCATCGCCGCAATCATTGTTGTTGTTGCAGTATTTGTTGAGCGGCACACAGCGTCCATTTGTACAGGCGTACTCCGCAATGGTGCATTGGCTATTGCCAGCAGATCTGATGACAGGTGGGTGCGAAGATGACGAGGAGGTAATAACAGCAGCAACAGCTGCACCTGCATCGGTGCCTGCTGATGAAGACGATAATGAAGTTGAGGCAACAGCAGCAGCTGCAGCAGCAATTGCTGAGGAAGAGTCAACGGAGGAATATGAAAAAGATGCGGCCACCATTGCAATGTTGCAAATGAAGCAAAGCAACAGCAATGGAAAGAGTGTGACACTCAATTGTAGTGTTGTTGCCGCTGCTGTTGTTACTGTTGTTGCTGCTGCGTCAATTGCTGTTGCAGTGAGTGTCGTTGCTGCTGATTTCTTTTTTATTCGCACAATATTGTAGGGAGAATTTATTGCTGTTGTCGTCGTCATCATCGTTGTTGTTGCTGTTGCAGCCTTTGCTGCTGGTGCTTTTATTGAGGTGTTTGCGGTGGCGGCGGCATCAACAGCATTCGACCTCGCACTTGATTCGTTTAGTTTCTGCTGCTGTTGCTGTTGTTGCTGCTGCTGTGCCATGGCAGTATTTAATGTTGAAAGCGCAGTTTTCACCGATTTATTCGCTTGCATCGCATGTGGTTGAGTGTTTGTGCTTTGGTAGCTGTTTTTCGTGTTGTTGCTGTTGTTGATTCTTTTGCTGTTGTTGCTACTATTGCTGTTTTTGCTGTCGTTACTATTGCTGTTGCTGTTGTTGTTGTTGGTGTCGTTTTTATTGCTGTTTTTGCTTTTGTGATTTTTAGCGCTTGTGTCGTGCAACATTTTAATTGTTGTCGACTCGCTTCCCATGATAAATTGCTGCTGCATTTTGAGTTTTATTCGTTTTTTAAATTTCTGTCGCCATTTTATCGTCATTTTTGTAACTGTGAAAAAAAAGGTGAAAGATAAAAATTAAATTGCAATTTTAATATTTTTTTAATTAAAAATCTGTTTATTAAAATGCAAAGTGGTCGGCTTATTTACTTATCGCTTGTTACAAACAACATTGTGTCATTGTGACCATGCTTTTCCGCATATTTTATTTTATACAAAGTAATTAAAACGCTCAGCATTTTATCGTATTAATTTTTGTTGCATAAAGAATGCAAATAATTTATGGAAATTATTTATTTGTGGACAGTGGCGTATCGTTGCGACTCTCGCATGAGATATTCATGGTGTTGCTTATCCAGAGAAAATAATAAGAAGTGAATGACACGAAGAGTTTTGACTCGATAATGTACACAATTTATTCAGGCATAAGTGCATTCCCAGAAATCTTAAGTGTCTAACAGGTATCATCATATTACTATATCTAAGACTCTGGGCAAATTATAGCTCAAGTATCGATACTAGAGTGAACACCAATTGTAATCATAAGCCGTTTAATGTGTTCAGGATGTGCCTTCAGAGTACTATAAGGAATACTATGAATAAACTATTTAAGTGATACATCCAGTCACAAGGCGTCTCGGAGGTGCTGCTAGAATACGAAGGATATGCAATACTTTGGATTATCTTTGGGTGCTACAAAATTGATGTAGGCATCAGCTAAAGTATTATCAGCATAACTCTGATGTGTTCGCGTCGAATGCTAGATTATGAACGCCTGCCTTCTGCTTCGAGACTGTTGTTTCTATAGTCTGCTCTGTAACGAAACAAATTAGAAAACTTCTTTAGTTTATACCATTTGGTATAAAACTTTCATTTACGTAAATTTCTACCTGGTCACCTTACGTTTCTATTAAACAGCATAGGAACAGTAGTGTTATTTGTATAGTGCGTGTGCAAAATCATATACTTCATTTTTTTGCATTTCTGCAACAACAAAGTGTATTAACGTCAGTAATTGGCAGTTCTGATTTATTTGATAATTTCTGCTGAAATTTAACTAATTTCAGAAGTACCAACTTTGAACTTAAGGTATGAAAACCTTGTTCTTGCATCATTCTTTTTGTTTCAGTAATTCAGTCAGTAAACACCTATGAGTGAAAAACTAAAATATTTAATTTAATAGAACAAAGGAACAAAGATTCCTTAAGTGATACCTTTTCCTCAGTGTTAACTTCAAATTGAAAAGAAAGTTTTGAATAAACATTGGCATTTTTACTGTCGTAAAAAGTAAAAACCTAAATCTGCAAATTTGCAAGTGAAACCTTACTTGTTAATAAATTTTTTACTGTCGAGAACTTTCATTTCGAGTATTTTTATACTAAAAATTCGTTTAGAAACAGTGCATGAATCTTTCAATAAGGTAAGATTTTTGGGCGTTAGCAAAATTACCTTAAAATTAATTCATGTTATAAAAAATTTTCAGATTCATGCATTGATTTTATATGAGAATCTCACCTATACCTACACGCCATTAATAAGTTCTCCTATTTCTGGACATACACCTAAATTCAGCCTTATTAGTAGTCCCAGAAGAGTTGTGCATCAGGGAGCATTAAAAATTAGCCTTAGCTGCAGATCATCATGTTCGAAGAAACTCCGAAAAATCTGCAAAAGCAAGAATGTGCTTAACAACATTAGAGCGACTGTGTTACGAATTCAGTCTGCCCCGCAAGTTTGTTAGTAAAAGTTTAAGTCCCTAAAATCGCCATAAAATATTGCTTAATGCAATAACACAATGTTTTATATTTGTGCTAAGCAAAAATTTTCTTAAAATTTCATTACTTTTTGTGCAAAAATTTAGTTAAATTGAATCTTTGCAAAGTGTTAAAAGAAATTTCAAATCATGAAACTTTTCAAGTAAATCTATTCTTAAAAAGAAATTAATATTTAAAATTAAGATTAAAATTAGTGTCAGTATGAGAGAAAAAAATTAAATAGTGAAAAAGAAATCCTAAATAAGCATAGTCATCAAAATGGAAACGATGAATTAAAAATTTAAGTGTTTGAAATTAAACCTAACTAAAAGTAATTGGAAAAGAAACAAAAAGTTGGCATGGTATAAAATTCCATTCATTGAAGAATAATCATTTCCATTATGAATCCTCATATGCATTAACGTCTTGCCACATTAATTGCCAAGCTTTAGACATAATTTTTATATTGAAAAGATATTAAGTAAAAAGAGAAAAATCTACTTATACTAAATATTTCTATAACCTAGACCCTAATCACATGTAATTATAATGACTCTCTAAGTTCCACAATTAGCAACAACAACAATCCAGCATAAACAGAGTGGAAGGCCTTGCAACCTGTTCGGGATTTATGAATATGTAAGTCTTGTTTGTTTATTTTACTTATTTATTTATTTCGAAAAATGAGAGCAAGTGTAAGCTTCAATTAATTTCCGAAACAAATACGTGAAATCGCATCTTCCACTTTCGCTCATTTTTCTATTCTCAATTATTTTTCGCATATTGATTTTGTGGTCATCGGTTTTGTTTTGATTATCCATATTTCTTAAGATTCTGGTAGAATTACTTTCTTAAAATAAGCTAATAACTATATAACTACTTTTGTATATAGTTCTCAGTTCTGCAAGTATGTAAAACTTGTTGCACTGTTAAATTATTCGAATGCGAAAATGTTTTTAATTTCCAATTTTAAGATACATTTTTTTTTATGATTAATTTTTTTTTTGTCCTCTTATATATACCTACCTAGGTTTTTGTAAGAACATTTCCGATTGTAATTATGTTCTAAGAAAGCGAGAAAAAATACAAAAAAAGAAATGATTTCTTTATCTTGAAAGTTTATACCTATGAATTTATTGGAAATAAAGTTTAAGTGAATTATGATACATTAAACCATGATGTTATTACCTTAGAACTTCTTGTGTGGTAATGGGTTCTGCGGAGTAAATTTGTTAATCAAGTGGGATCCTTTTTAACAATTTCGTGCGCATAAAGGATCATTTGGTTGGGAGGGTAGCGATGCACATATCTCTATGACATCTGTGAGATATTACGGTTTAAATAGATGCCCTGTTTAAGTATTGCTTAAATTTCTATCTTGGTCCATTTTACCGTTTGTTTAAAAAAATTTAGTTTATTTGGTTTAATTTTCTTTTAAAGTGGCATTCAGGGACTCTACAATAAAATGTAAGGTATCCAATGCTTGGGTGATAGTAGAGCCAACGAACCCCCCAGCCGACTGTTTGCTAGTGATTGCAATGGGTCCCGACCCGGCCTGCTACCCCATATCAGCAGCTTTATGGCTGTTTCGATAGTGATGTGTTTTTGTAGGCATCCTGTCTAATCTTTCATTTGGATACCCTGTGTGTGTTGGTGTGTGTGTGTTGTATTGTATGTGTCCATCTAAACACATAACAATCAATTTCATGCACATTATCATCTTGAGAGTTATATATATTACGCTCAACTTGTGTGTACATTCACGGTATTTTACAGCTCTGACTCATTCCTGTAGGTGTAAATTTTGATTCATGTTTGCCATAAGATCCGTTCTTTAACTAGTCAAAAGTAGTCACATTTTCAAGTCTTAGTCAGATTTAGTCCGCAAAAAAGCTCCTGTACTCGAAAAAAAAGTTTCAATTAGTAAAGCTGGTGGTATACAAAGTCTGTTCTTTTGGGGATATCGAATAAAAATTATAAGAATGTTGATGTTTTAGTGTCATATTTCATTGCAGCGGCTTTGACAGCGACTAGTTGAGGTAAAGTTAAACTTCATTTGAGAACTTTGCGAGTTGGAATATCAATAAACTACTTGGAAGACTTAACCTTTACAAAATGATTTATAATAATTTATAAAAAAATCCATCTGTTAGTACAAGCCTACCATAGTTTTTATACTCGACACTTAAGTAGGATAAATGTATTCGTTTTGCCATTCCGTTTGTAATGCATATAAGGAGACGTGGCAGTTATAAAAAAATATATGATATTCTTGAATAGATTTTAATGACGATCATAGGAAAACCAAGCCAGATAATAAAAATAAATTTCGTACACAGACTATACCTTCAGACATATGTAAATCGCGGGATTGAATCGGTAATCGGTAAACACGCCTACCTTTCATATAAATGCAACATTTATAACGCGATATTGAGAGAGTTGCTCAATGTAATTCTCACAAACACTAGGAATAACTCAGATAAGCTTTGACAAAAAGTTATACAATTTCTACAGTAGGGCGTGGCAGCAGGAGGGTTTGAGATTATTGTAAGTCAATTTTCACACAAACGGTAGAAATTATTGGAGAAAGCTCTGGACAAGAAACAGGCAAATTTTAAAGGTGGGCGTGACACCCGATGAGAGACTTATTTAAGAATATACTTACAATTGCTATACTGAAAGATGTTAAAGAAAATGCTGCGCATTTGATTAGTGGAATATGGTGGGGAGGTAAAAATTTATGTTTAATTTTTTAATGTTAATGCGGTGAATAATATTTAATTTGTGGAGAGTCCACACTTACTAGTTTGTATTGAATATAATGTGTAGTAACGATGTTTTGTTATGATGGCGCCTTCATGAAAAATTTTAGTTATCGAAAAATATTGACAAAATTGAAAACTTTTAAAGCAGTCGTAAAATTTTTGAAAAGTCGCAAAATGTTGAAAAATTTGCTATGTGTACACAGGTATGTTGAAAAATGCTAATAAGAATAACATTCGAAGAGATGACAAAAAATACGAAAAATTTGAAAAATTTGAAAAAATTCCAAAATTAACACTAGCGTAGTGCGTTTCGGTTACATTTCAGTCAACACATTCCCGTATAGATTGACTTTCTTTGATACCCATTTTTTGTACTCATATTGAAATTTTAAAGCAAAATAAAATTGTTTAGATAACTGACAATTTTTTAGATGGGAAAGTGTTCTATAAATCTAAAAAGTTTCATATGTTTCAAGATTGACGTCGAATACCACTGTAGCCCAAAAATATTTAGGAACATTTTATGGACTGCTTTTGCTTACTGAGAACAGAAATCCGATAAAGTTTACTTGTATTGGTGGCTACTTTAAAAAATATAAAATTTGAAGCTGAAAAAGGTCACATGAAATTAAAAAAAACTTTAGTCAAAATTGTGAAGTTTTAGAAAATGAATGTCGTTTGAATCAGAAATATGCAAATTATTGTAATATAATAGTGAAAGTTTTATGAAACAGCAGAAAATAATTTTTAATTCTATTTAAAAACATTAGTATTCACTTAAATATCATTTGATTCACTTAAATATCATTTGTTTTTAAGCACCATTTCACATTAAAGAACAATTAAAAATTTATTGCATTATTTGCAGTCCATGAAATTCGCATGAGTATTATGCGGCAAAGCTATTTAAATAATTAAAATTTAATTTAAAAATATCAAAATTCAACAGACATTTTGCCAGAAATATATTAAAAAATCAAATTTTGCACTTAAATGCCCAGCCGTTGCGCCGACCAGAGTAAGCGGCAAACAACAATAACGCGCGGCGTACACTGCAACAAATTTCTTGTTTATGGTTTTGTTTTCTGATGCAGACAGAAAGTTTGATTAATGTGCAGTTTACGTTTAGGAGAGGAAAAACGAAACTTGGATTCAGACAACAATAACAAAAGCATAATAAAAATAAGAAAAAAAGTAATAGTAGTGGGGAGGCACTTTTGAAAAAAGAAAAAAAAAATTAACACCCTAGACGCCACACAGTGGCTAAAAACTGAGAACTCACATGATTTGTGATCAAATGATAGAAAGATTTAAGCAGATTGTTTTTAAGTGTCGATTTGGAACATACAATTCAATCACTCATCAAAATATTGATTGCTTTTTCAAATGTCTTTGTCAAAAAGGAAAAACAGCTTCAGTCTTAAACATGCAAAATTGTGATATTTATGAGTTCAAGGCGAAAATTCCTTTAAGACTTTTCTTAAATCTAAATATTTAAAAAAAAAAATCGCAGTTAAATGAAATGAAAATGTTGCTCGGTAAACTCAATTTTATTTAAGTCAATTTATGCTGTTTTCCCTTTTTACTGCAATTATATCGATTAAACATCAACTTAAACTCTATGACCACTGTGTTGAGCGGGAGACAACGTAATGCATATGCAGCAGCGTATGAAACTTAAATGATTTATGATTGTTTTTCATATGTCGTATGCGTCAATAGAATAACCTGTGATATTTGGCAACAACATGACCATAAACAACAACAACAACAAAAAAAGCAAAAAAACAAGCGCTACTATTTCGACAAATGGACATACACATTGTGTTGTCTGTCCAATGCATTTGATGTCGCCTCAAAAGAACGAGTAGTGGAGACCTCTGTACAATTTAGGTTTTTCAATTTGTTGACAGAGTGCAATAACAACGTGTGAGTAGCATCACAAACAAACAAATATTAGTGGCAATTGTATTTGTCAGTGTAAAGCATCCGCTGGTAAGCAAATACGAGCATTAGCCCAGTGAACATTTTTGATCGTGCACGAGTTATACATACAATTGGCTTCATAGTGCATTGAGATATATGATATGATATTCATATAAATTTAACTTCTCTCGCAAATTTTTGAATACGTCGCTTGTTAGATAAAAACATTTGCTGGGCATATCCAACCAAATACTTTTACAGATTTGTGTACACAAATCGCACTGCGAACATCTACCGTCAATCAGTCGCTTTTGACTCGTGCTCGTTTGGTGCGCGCTTTTTTTTCGTTTTTGAATGATTTAATTCATTCCAGCATATGTAGCATAGTCTGCTTTGATCTTGTTGCTTGTCTGGCTTTTAATTTTATCGCCGGTTGAATTTATTTGCCACAATTGAATTCGATGCACTAATGCGTTTGCCGCACACTGCCACTGACTGTTTTAGAATTTCCACTAAATTTTAATTAGCGGAATTTATAATTACCATAGTGCAGCGTTCAATTGCCCCTACGGATGCTGATGTGTTGACACAGTGAATTCTAATGAATTTGATTTCAGTGATAACCTTCATTAAAAAATAGAGATATGTGCATATGTGTAGTTTTAACGATAAGTTTTGGTTAAGTAATTTTAAGTTTTTGATTGTATGGGCGGTGAAACTCCCTCTACCCAGTTTTTATCTATCATTTGTTCGCATTACTTCTGGTATTTGTGTGAAATTTGAGTGCATTATCCTCAAAACCTTCTTCAGTTTAACATTTTAACAACTTTGTTTACAATTGAAGTGCCATACCCTCTTGTTAAATAACACCCACGTTTTGGTTTGTCTCTGTCCCAATCACTTTTAGTATTTTAGTAAGATTTTGCTAGCATTACTTTGAATAACTCTGTCTTGAAAGTTTTGCTTTAATAGAGGATACCACACCTTTTTGTCGAAATTTTGGCCAATTTTTTCGAGAGTTTGTATAAACCATAGCAGCTGATTTGGCACATTTTCAATGTCACGAGCTATATTTGAAGCTTTATCCTATGTATCGAATATCATTAAATTATCTCGCATGGTTTTCCCGTATTTGTGATTTCCAGAGGAAGACGAACAAGACTAAATCGACCTAAGTGATGATGCTGATCATATTATACATATATTCACATTTGTGCACTCGCCACGAATGACAAAATTAATATACTGAGTATACTGAGTGTAGGAAATATATAAAAAATAGTTTTCGGTGACAGAAAATTTGCGTATAATAAACGATGGGAGATAAAAGTACAAAAGAAATTAAATATTACTTAGTAGAAAAAATAATTCCTTTGCATACTTTTAGTTGTTAAAGAAAGTTTGAGCTAAATTTTCATATATATAACAAAAATTTTGAGAAGCGCGCGGCAGAGCCCATCGCCGAAGCAAAGTGTGCAGAGGTGGGGGGTTGATGAGCAAAGTGATTATGAGGCGGAGCCCTCCAGATTGTAATAAAAAAAAAATATGTTTTTGCCAACGAAAGTAATAAATTCAGAGTGCAAAAATTTTGACTGACATTATCGAATATCGATTTTTTTCTTAAAAAAATAAAACTTAAAAAAATTCTCTTATTAATCACAAAGGGTCATGAATTAGAAATTTGTATTAAAATTAAATATTTAAATTTTTACATGTGCTTTATTTTAAATCAAAAAATTAAGATATATTGCTCTAAAATTATATTTCTAACTACTTACATTCAAGTTTCATTTAAAAAAGGGCTTTGACTGAATTATATACAAAAAGGATTAATAAAAGACAACTTTTCATAAGAGTATACTGCATATAACTTTTTGTTTGGACACATTCAATTTGTAAATTTTTAGTGCTCAGAGCCTTGAGGGAGGTATTCTCTGTATGAAATTTAAGTGTTTTCAAATGTTACTGAATTTTGTACGAGCTATTGGCTTTGAATAATACACATTCTTGTTCAATATTCAAATTTCTTATGCTCAATTTTTTTATTTATGTGCTTAGAGTCTTCAGGGTGGTATTCTCTATATGGCCTCCAGCCGTCAAAGTTTCTTGTAAGTTCTTCACACGTACAGCAATAGCTCCCACCATAGAACTTTCATAGAATAATGCAATCTTAATATCATTCTTACAACATTTTTATCGCATGCGAGAAAGTTCAGAGCTGCATTTAATTGAAATGCACTTACATATTTAGATTTATAGAGATCAACGTTTTTACTGATGTTTCATCTAGTGGATAGTAAGCAACATTGTGTTTACAAAAAAAAACTTGTTTTGAAGAAAGTGTAAGGTAAATGACTACAAAAAGTTTTCTCATTCTCAATTGAGAAATTTATCTGCTATAAAAAATAACGTGAACGTAAAAAAAACAAAAGTTAAAATGCTATATTTCGCTAAGTCTTTGTGTGTAATTTTGGAAATTTTATTTGATTCTTAAGCGCATCAACATTTCAGTTTTAAAGTTAAGGTAAACAACACAAACATCTCACATAGTTCTCCCCATTAAATGCAATATGATATTGTGCCATGAAGTAAAGGGTAATCTAATATAGCAAGTATTATCGATTGGAGATTTTTTAGATATTTTCGTTTACGAAAAAATTTTAGATAGACCGGTTATATAGCAAAAGATATAATGAAGTCTTAACTTTAGGTAACGAATAAGATGCAGTCGTATGCGTTTTTTTCTGATCATGCATTCATTTTGACCAATTTTTAGCTTAAGTTTTTCTAGCATGTGAGTCTACAGTTTGTTTTTGTATCGCGTTTTTAAAAACCTTTTACACACTCATATTATCACGTTTTTGCTGACTTTAGCTTTTTGTTGGACATCAACTGTGTTCATCTGTTTCGTGAGAAAGTGCAAAATGTATAAAATATCAGCAAGGTACATACTAAAACGCGCTGAAATGTTATATTATCCACATATTTTGCTTGTTAAAATATAAAACAAAATTTATGATTCAAATTGTGATAAGTCCAAAGCCACGTTTGGCAAGAAACTGTAAAAATTCTTTAAAAACAAAAACCCTAAAAATTCCTAAGTTCTATAGTAAAATATTAAGCATCCCTCATTTGTTCGATAGAGTTAGCCTACATTTTTGCTTAAATCTGTAGGAAAACGCATGCTGAATAGACATGTAATCAACATCCAAGCAGCTTTGCAATGTCAAAAACCTCAAAAATTGGAATTGTGTCTAACTGTGTGTGCATCATGTGTGCATGTATGTGTGAGACTGTGACACCAGATAAAATTTTGCAACTCAATGGTAGGCAGCTGTCCCTTAGGCAAAATCAAACAATGCTTTGGCATCAGCTTTTGTACTGCTCTGTGCTGAGGAGGAATCTTTTTATGTTGCCACTCTGTTATATGGGACTCAATTCCTCTCAGCTGTTTGTTTGCTTGTCTGTTTATTTATTTGTATGTATGTAAGCATGCATGTTTGTTTGTTTACTGGTATTGCATAAAGAAAACTTAACTGGTATTTATGTGTGCAACTAATGGCCTGATGCGAAATTATTTAAGAAATGCGCTGATTGAAAGAAAGCACACCCTTTATAATTCGGTAAGCTTTGGGTTTGCCCACTCCTCATGAGGCTTAACACCTCCAGAAAGCTTAAGTTGAGTTCACAGTTATTATTTAGTTTCTTTAACTCTCTCAAATAGTTCATTACATTTGAATTACTCATCTTCAAGACAATTTTCAGAAAGGAAAGACATCTTTTCTTATCTTTACATCCAAAACCAATGAATTCAGTGAACGCAATATTGATTCTTCAAAATATATTTCTATTATATAAAATAGTTTTCACTGTCAGAAAATTAATTCTAACAACTTTTTTATTCAGTGCGATTTTTACTGAATGTTGATAGCTTAGTAGAAAAAAGTGATAAAGTCGGTCAATAGTTCAAACTCTGATGAATTTGCCACTCTGAAAATTGGTGATTTTATAGGGAAAAGTTTGCTTTGTAACAAAAGTTCAAAAATTGTACCCATTTTATCTCAGCACTCAGAAATTAATTTTTGCTGTGAGAAATATCATTTACTCGTAATGAGACAACAATAAGTGCAATTTTAAGCCTTTTCGGAGAAATCTTTACTTTTCTACTGGGTGCGCAACATACGCAAACAGACACTTGCACTTACATATAAGCACACAAACACGTACTCACACACACATGATGTTCTCATATAAAAATGTTTAAAAAAATCCATGTGTGAAAAAACCCGGAAGAGAACTTGACTTTACTTAAAAGCCATGTTGGCGGAAGGAAATGCAGACAGTTGCTGCTGCTGCTGCTGCTGTTGCAACAGACTTGTAGTACTCGTTGTACAGAGCCTTGAGCGTTTGTTGAAACTATCTGTTACTTGTATCTTGAGCTCAACTTAACAAAATTGAAGCATGGTTTTGCGGTTCATATAGAGTGTGGTACCCTTGGAAATACAAAAGAGTTTTGTGTGAACTTCAACAAAAGGAGAAATTTATGTATTTTATTTAGAGGAAAAAAGTATAATACCACATTTAAACAATGAGAAAAAGATTTATAAATGTCTCATGTTACTTATTTATGTTTGAATTTCAGAAATAAATTGATAGAAATAATTGATAAGATTGTGGTTTTCTTTTTTTTTTTTATAAAAAAACCATTTTGCAATGTTTGCAGCAAATATTTTTAAGATTAAAGATGATGTTAAAATAAACAGGAAATATTTCAAAATAAAGCCCATTAATAGGATGTTTTCAGGGAAAATATAAAACTTCCCTACTAGAGAATTCGAAGTGTGTAGGCGGAGTACATAGTTCAATGTATATTTCTGAGTATGGGTATTTTTAAAAATTGATGGTCAATAGTCGGCGTGCATTAACCAGTGAACAAAGTATCCAAAATTTTTGGATAAAACGAAGCAAAATTATTTATTTATTAATATTTAATTTTTTCGCCTTCAAAAGGTAGGTTAAGAATGTAACTTAGGCGTCATAAAGCGCTTGCATGAGAATGTCCGCCAAACGCAGTCGATTTGTTGAAGGACAGCTCTTGATTTTTGAAAACGACAATGCGTCATAGTATAAGGCCATAAATTTGGAAGAGTTTTAAGCCAAAAATTCAACAAGTGCCATCGATCAAGCAACATATTCATCTGATATGACTGCATCAGCTCTTTTCCTGCTGCCGAACTTAAGCTTTCCACTTCGATGAAGTGTAGATGCTGAATTAATTTATGCTAAGTCATCAATTACATAGTAAAATCTTCATGTGTAATTTAACTCTTCTTGGAGCTAACCACTTTCTAACATACATACATATATGTAGCAATGTATATATCCGATTCACATATGTATTTCCTGCTCTAGCGATCGATTCCAGGATGACTTAGGATGATTAGGATTTTAAGTTGTGACCCTGGGGGTTCCACTCCAATTTTGGCAGATTCAGTTGGTGAAACTAATAAATCATTATCCATAAAAACAAAATCTTCATAAACGAGGATCTGAAGGTTTATCCACTTCCTTCACTTTGGCAAATAATGCTCCGTATATTCAACAAAATCACCTTATGCTCTGATTTTACTTTAAACAACTTCGCCGACATTTAAAAATATTAACAAATAGCAACAATAAAATCCGTTTGGCTTTAAAATATTCAAATATCTGTCTTGATTCCTTAATTTTTTTAAAGACTTTAAGTCCTCCCCAGCTTGCTGCTCTTAACAGCAAATTACTTCGTGTAGTTGAAAGAATGTTAAGTAAGACTTGCACCCCTTTTTTTTCTATTCCTTAGTTGCGTTCGTTGTCATATGACACTCAAAGATATATAGTGCTTCAAAATGAAAGTGCACTAATGTTAGGTTATGTGACTGTGTGTGTGTAACACACTCATACTCACGCAAACGCAAATACTTCATGCATGCATGCAGCGCAACTGTCTTAAGCTGATAATTAAGAAGGCAGCATGCAACAAAAGTGTAGTGAGTGAAGGCAACACTGTAAGCACAAACAAACAAAAGAAGAAGACATGTGGTGTGGCAGCAGAAAAAGAAAAGAAATACAAGAAATGTTACCAAAATGAAATGGAAAAGAACAATGCATGCCAACATTGCCAGCGGGTATTGAAACAAGCACAATTATTCTTCAGCTGCTCCTGCTGCTGGTGTAGCGCAAGGAGTTTAAGAAAAGAAATCGCGAAAAAAACAACCGTTACAGGAAGGATTATTATTAGTCAAAGCAAACAAACAAACAAAAGCGCAAAGTCTTTCAACGTAGGAAACAGGAAGAACTTTTTACGTTAATATTGTCGATGGGGTGGACCTTAGTTCTTTGAATAATTTGTTTTTAAAATATACTTAAAATTTAGAAGCATATGGTCATATATATATACTAATTCGATCTAATATCCTTTTTAAAGGCATTGGAAATAAATTTGGTAAGCAAGCATAAAAGTATGTAAATGTGATTTTATAATCCATACTCATATGATCGTCAATCAAAGATATTGCCAAGAACAAGCTGCTTGATTTAAGAAAAAAAAAAAAGCATTCAAAACTTAATAAATATTTATTCAAAATCAGAGCATATTTTTATATAGAAGTTGTAATATTTTAGTATTTGTAATTCATTGCCTAAAACAATAACACTGAGCGACAAAATTACATTTTTAACAAAATTAAGAGATTCTAACACTCGATTTTGCCAGAAGATTGAAAATAGAAATGTACCTATCATGGCCTTTTGAAATTAAAACCTAAAAACTGTTTTACAGTGGGTCAAAATTTCCATATTTAATTCCAAACTTAAATAGAGTTTGGTACTCAGTAGCGTAATATTGCGAGAAATAGCTTTTTTGCACGCTTTAACCCATTAACTCCTATTTATATGGAACTCTTAAGAATGGTATTCTAGGGTTATAATCTTTCACCAAAATATTTTGTAGAAATTTTAACTTGGAGTTGACAGAGGCAATAAGTACTTTAAGAGTTAAAGAAAATTTATAAAGAGTTATTTTTGTTATGCAGTAGAAGCATTGAAACTTCAGGGTCAGAGTCCTCAGAGTGAGATTCTATACATTAAACCCACCTTAATGTTCGATGGTAAACCCTTTTCAGTCAACAATAACACCTACAGTAGTACGAGGAGTATCTGCAATAACAAACCTTTTTGAATTGAAAGAACGTTGATTTGAATAGAGGCAACAATATATTTTTGAGTGGTAAAGCTTGTAACAGCCTCCCGTGGACTAAATGATGTCCCGAATAGAGTGACAACCGAACATTGAGGTGGGTTTAGTATGTTAAGCTTTCAGAAGACAAAAATCGAATGCATAGTGTTATTTTTTGCCCATTATCGCTAACCCTTGCCTTGATCTTGTCTTTAGCAACTTCTAGTCAAATTTTCCGAAAAATGTTTTTGTGCAACATTTTAGCCCTAAAATTGCTTTCTTAAATTAAATTTTATGCAATTTCTCCTAAAAAAGTTTAAAAAGACCAATATAGGCAAGACTTTATGGATTAAAATATTCTTAGAAAATATTTTTCATAAAATTTTACCACAGAGCCTTGAACTCAAGACTCATCTTCAATGTTGATTAACGATTGCTTTTTCATATCATTTCATTTAATGTTTGACAAGAACTTTGCACCCACTGTCAAAAACTTTTAAAATGTAATCTTTCAAAACGTCGATAAATAAAAGTTTTTAGTTTCGGTCCTTTATCTATCTCAACTGTCAGAAATTGCTATTTCTTTTTCTGTTGTACAATGTAATTGATCAACATTTTTTCGTTATTTTTCGTATAAATTGAGGAACAAGTTAACTTGGAAAACTCTTTGAGCGATTTTTCATTCAGCTTAAAGATTATACTGGCAGCATTTTTATAAAAAAAAATTGTCCAATAAACAACAATATGGCTTTTTAAATATTCACTGCTGGGTGGGATTTTAGTTTTTTGTGATATGTTTTATTTTTTTTTTTAACCCAACTGAGACTTGGCGTAAAGCAAATTGTACAAAACAATTTTCAAGTAAATGTTTGTAACAGACACCCTAATAAGCACACTTTGATTACAGTGGCACAAAGTGAAGTTGCAGCGAAGGAAAAAAAAAACAAAGAATATTGCACGTCATCAGCTCAGTGAGGAGCGTAACACTCAAACATTTTTCACTCTTATTAATGATTTTGTTGTTGTTGTTTTTTTTTTGAAGTTGATGCCATTGTTTTTGTTGCGATTGCTTTTTATTAAAATTGAGTGTGAATGCCAAGTATGCTTGAACGACGTGCAAGCAACCCATTGGGAAAATACAGACGTTTCTCCGGCAAGTTTGTCAGTCTGGTATTCATTCTTATTAATTCGACCTATAGATTAATTTCACAATTAATTTGTTCTTAAGGTGATTGAGTTAATTTTTTTGTAATTAAAAATAACAATAATCTCACATTTAAAATGAAAAACATAAAAAATTATAATTATTTACAGGCGGAACCACTGATCTTTTGATTTCAATATTCTGGCGCTTGCTAAGTGTGAATATAAGCAAAGACACAAACCTGTGGTCCTTACCAATGACATTGACAGCAAGGCATCATAATCCTATTCATTTTCCCGTTGGGAATATATGTATTTGAGCATGCGAGTATGTGTATTAGTGCCTATACCAATGTTGCCGTTGCCATTGATGTGTCAGTGTTTGTTATTTTAATATTTTTTCGTTCTTTAAGCTGCTACTTATGTGTTGATGACATTTTGACGTTGATTTTATGAAGTTTTCACCAGTTTTTCTTTTGTTTGCAATCTTCCTATTTATTCTTTTTTATTACTTTCTGTACTTCTTCGTTCTTTGAGATGTGTGTGTGTGTGTGTGTGTGTGTGTGTGTGTGCGTGTGAAGTGTGTGTGTCTTTTCCGCCAACACAATTCATTTGTTGTATTAAGTTGTGGCAAATTGTATGATACCTACTGGCGTAGCGCGTTTCTAAGCCACTTTATTATAATGTCAGATGATGGCTTTAGTTTTTTCTTTTACATTTTATTGGTAGCTATCATTTTTGTGAAATTCATCAACATTGTTTCGTCGCTAATTTTTCAATATGCTTTAATTTAATTTGAAAACTTATTTTGTCTGACATTTTATATGAATAAATATTGGTTGAAGATAGCTACTAGCAGAGGACGATGAGTGTGAATGTGCGTCAAAGAAGATTATTCAGTTGAATGTTTTGTAAGAACACTGATAGCAACTTTTCTTTAAGAAAATTAACATAAATTTGAGAAAATTGAATTAAAATATTTTCACTGAAATGAATGTCCGCAAAGGATCACTTGATTTCCATAGAGATTAATGCCTAAAAATTTTATAATTTTTAACAAAATTTCAATATCAGGATTAAGTTCATTTATACTAAAGTTTAATTTTGTGCAAAATTTTATTTTTTTTTACTATTTAGGGCACAATATTTCGGATGGTTGCGTCTTCACCCAATATTTCTCTTAAGGGGGCGTTCAAATATTACGTCACGCAATTTTCGAAGAATTTCGACCGTCCCTTCTGTAACGATTTTCTATACCCTCCCACCCCCCTTTTTCTTCCCGTCCTTAAAGGTTACAATTATGACAAGGCTTTGGTAATTATTCAGTGCATTGCTTGAAAAAATTGATAAAATTAGGAAATATCTCCACGCTCTTACCTCAGCTTTTGGTTATCCAATATCGAAGTACTTTAATTTGATATATCATTTATTGCTTTAGCTAATCTAAATCTTATCAACTTTTATCATTTTAATAAAACATTTTCACTGTAGCTATTCAATAAACAAATAAAGAATGCGTTTCATAACACACACCTAATTTCTAATCACCCCCCGCTAAAGAAGTTTTACTTCAAAAACAATGTAACGTTGCGCGTTGTTCAACACCTTAGCGTACCGTAATGTTTTACAAGACCCCTTTCTCCCCCCAAATTGCGTGACGTAATACTTGAACGTTCCCTAAACTGGCCGCTGATTTAAAGGAAAGTATTTTAATTAGAAAAATCATTTTATAAAATAGTCCATTCATTCGCTCAATGAAGGCTATCAGAAAACACAATCAACTTAAGCGATCGCTAGAGCAAGAAATACGTTAATCCGATAAATGTTGGAAATATTTTAGGTATCAAATTTTATATAAACTTCTACATTAAAAATTGATTCATATAAAAAGCACTTAGACTTTGCCAAAGAATATAAAAAATCTTTTTGTACTCAATACACATAATTAGTTACAATCAGTGGGGCTGGGGAGGGCAATAACCCCCCAAGGATCTGATACTAGAGTTATTGTTCAATACATAAATTCAATAACAAAATCTAATAGTGGTGAAATTATAATTCTGGGCCCCACCAAGGTTTTGGTGAAGTGACGCTACTGGTTACAATTTACTTTTTAAAGCTAAGCTCAATCAATTTTTATTCGAATAAAGCAAAAATCTTAGAACCTGCCAATGGGATTTTCATTGATTTGCTCTTCCACTGCAGTTGAGCAAATTTTGGTTTTCCTAAATGAATAAAAGTCTTTTGTCCCACATATTGAATTTATTTCATCATTTAATATTTATCCATTCAAATAGTGATAGTTAATTTTTGCTTCCTTCCCCAAGAAGTGCCCATCCAATGCATTTTCAAATTTATGACGTTTTAATTACATAGCAACTATTGAATCCTCTGTACAGTCAAATAAATTTCAGAAGTTGCATACAAATCTCTCTCTATTAGCCATTGACCGAGCGACGAACTGACTGACAGTTTAATTAATTCATTCATTTTCCTGACAATTTCTGCTCTCCGGAGTCTTCATTAGTTGAGTTCATGTTAACGTCACTCTTGTGTTACAGGTAATTATGAACGTAGACTTTCCCTCCATCTGCTCTGGCGGCGACATCCTTTTTAACAGACACACACACACGTACACACCCGCTCATCACCGATACCATGCAATTTCATGCTACAGCAGTGGGTGACATTTTCGAAAGTCTAACTGATGGACATGTAATTGCTAAGTAAATGTCTATTGCGAAAACAGACAGGCTGACATTAAAATGGTGTGACGGTGTGTGGGTGTGTGTGTGTGGTTGAAAGTAGGCGAAACACCTACCGATGATAGAGTGTCACGCTTAGATGCTAACACGTCGTCTGCTTGTGTGATTTCGTTTTGAGATTATTTCCTTTTTACTTCAACTCGTACTGTTTCTTTTGCCTTTGCGAGTAATTCCTTATACGAGTGGTGGTACTTTCTTATATCCGGTGACAGTGTTGCCATTCAAATGAAATCACAGTTGACAGCACATCACATATTTTAATGACATTCTTCGTAGTCGTCGTTGTTGTCATCTTCGTTACTTTTTTGTTGCTTTTACCCTCAACTCGTTTTTTTTCGGCATACTGACTGGCGCTTGTTTCTTAATATTCAATGTGACAGACCTTAATTCCCAGAATAGTCTTACCAACAATTCTATGCTGGCATGAAACAATAAACAAAATTTTGTCAGAATAGTTGTCAAATTATGACAACTTGGTTCACGATATTTTGAAATTAATAAATAACATGAATTGTTATTATATTCAATAATATGTTGAAATTCGTAATCATATGTAAATTGTGATAAAAATTAAACTCGAATTCGTTTGACTTTGTTCCGTTTTTCATCTTTTTAAAACCTTTTTCTGTTATAAACTCAATTTTTTAGTATACAGACCTCTTAAGTAGAGCACTCTCACTAAATATTTTGTAAGGATACCGGCCAAAATTATGTGATGGCACTGGGAACTTAAAATATGCGTATGAAAAAGCTCTTTTATAATGTAGTTGTCTGCTATTTTGATATCGTTTCGAGCCCTATATATACTGTAGGAATAAAATCAAAACATGTTTTGTGTTAATTGAAATGCTGTATCTAAATATTGCATGCATCATTTAGTGTCATTAAGTTTTTAATTCAAAAATTCAGATTTTTAAGCTCTCAGATTTTATTTTCATAAAATTTTGCATTTTATATACGACCATTGAATACAGCTAATGGCAGTGATAACTAAAACAAAACACCCACCACACCACAAATCTTCACATAATATGCGCAATTTGTACAAATTGCCTAATAAATAATGCCAAATCAATTTGAGTTGCATTAAAGGCGCAGCTGTTGCCTTGAGAATCTGAAAGCCAGAAGAAGAATAAAAGCGGTATAGCTATATGCTGATAATAAGAATGAATGAAGCTTCAATATCTCCACCCCCCAAAACCGAACCACTACTTAAACATTACTTATTTATTTAAAATGGAATGCAAAGCTGACTTTGTTCATCTGCATGTCGCTTCGTTACGGTAGTTATGCTTCTTCCTTTTTACTTTTGTCTGTCTTTAAATGTCCTGGGCTGGCAGCATTCTGATTTATATTTTTATAAATTATTTTTGCTGGGTGACCGTAGTAAAAAGCTTGTACTTTTAATGGCTCCTAAAATGGTAAGTCAATAAACAAGTGGAGGCTCCATTAAAAAGTCATTTGCAGCTATTGAAAGACAAAAAATATGTCGCTTCATTGGATTTTTTTTCTTTTTATTAAAATTAAGTTATAAAAAATAATTTCTTAATTTGCACTTAAATACTGTGTTAATGACCTTTTAAATTGAGTTAAAGTTATGAGTATAATTATAAGTACAGGGAAGCGGCAACTTGGGGTTACAGTTTTCAAATTTTTGTCATGAAAGTGATTTGAAGAGCGTATTAACAAATACTAAATGTCATGACCTATGCCACTTTTATGTGAAGTCCTACGACATTTTTGACAAATTTCCCGAATTTTTTTAGTTTTCCATTTTAGTTTAAAAAAAATCACATGCGATTTTTGAAGAACTTACATGAGACATTTTTAGCAATTTTTAAATATTTAATTAAGCTTTTACAAAGTTATTAAAAATCTCATTTAATATTTGTAAATAACTTGAAATTTCCAAAAATCGTATGACATTTTTGACATAAACTAGTCGATTTTGTACAAAAAATATACTTTTTTTATTTTGTAATCTTTTTCTTAATCCCGATTTTGCAAGCATATCAACATAGAAAATCAGCTATGTAAATGATAGCGTTATCTTTTTATAATATTAGTCATTTACTCATGAAAATATCAGGTTGACTAAGTGTTAATCTCTATAATTTATTGGTAGTAAATGGAGAACTGCCAAACGATTTGAAGAGCTTATTTGCTATGGTATTAATATCAATTAATCTCATTGCGATTTTAGCAAAGTCTGCCAACTATTTGTAAAAACTTGACACAATTTTGTAAAATAATATCGCTTTTTTAATGAATTTCATGAGATTTTATTAAAATTTTTATTATTTTAATTTTGCTTTAACAAAATTGTAAATACATAAAATAACATGAGAGTTTGGAAATGTTCTGGCATTAGATTTTTTTCAGATATTCTAAAATTTTTCATTTTGCTTTTAGAAATTTATGAGATTATAAAAAATCTTATGAGATTTATTGAAAATCACATATAATTTTTGACATATACTAGGCGATTTCATGTAACAATTTCACACATTTTTTGTTCGCTAAAGATTTTCGAAACTCTGTATGTACAAGCGTATATATAATTTTACATAATAATTGAGAGATCGGAAATCATCAAAATAAATGGAGATTCTGATATAAAAATTTCATACACACTATGCTCCATTAACAACTGCATAGGGTTAAATATTTTTAATTAAAATTTTACTGCAATCACTTTCCAAATTTGATTACATATCATTTAAAATATTGAATGATATTTTCTTTCAAACAATAAAAATTTATTGCATGTTTTTGTTGTTTTTTTATTATTAAATTCATACAGCATATTAAATTTTACATGTGAAATGCGTTCACCATTTTCAATTAAATCGTCCAACACACATTCCAAAGTACGTACGAGTAGTAAACTTTGCGCATTTGTGTTGTCAAAACAAAGTCATAAAATTTCACGATAATTTTCAATACTTGATTTCCGCTACGATTATCCTTAAGAACCTGTATCCTTCCTTCCTTGAAATTTTCAAATATTCACGCTTCTACTGCATGCATCCTTTGCTATCGGTGGTTGTGTAAGCGCCGTTTCTGCTGCTGCTTGAAGTCATAAATACAAAAGTAATAAAGTTTTGGCGCAAATTTATGCAAATGTTTGCGTCTTCGTATTGTTATGCTCTGCCATTTCGTATTTAATTGTACTGCTGTGTACCTTAGATGTGTGCTTGTGTAGGTGTAGGTGCGTGTGTGTGTGTTTGTATAAATATATGCTGTGTTCCATGTATGTGTGCTTTTGCAAAAATTGTATGCGCGTATTGGTAGCAGCTCAATATCGTTTAGCAGAATATTTGTACAATATTTTTGGCTTCGTCGATGCTCAAGTGGGTTCTTACGCAGTTTTAACCCTTGCTGGGTTTTGTTCTCGAAGTAAGTATATGCTATATAACTGCTACCAGCATAAAAAAGAATCAGCATAATTGAAGACTTCAAGCTCCAACTCCTTAATGCTTCATATGGACAGTTTTTTACAGCAGTCACGCCAACTTCCATGTTTAGGATTAAAAAAAAGGATTTTTGAAATCACAAGTTTTCTAGAAATTTTGAACTTTTGTTCTTATACATAAATATAAAATCATCTATTCCACATACTCAAATGGCATGTGACTATTTTCAAAATTTTGCTTTCATCTGTAACACGTTTTTCACAAAATGTATTATGGCACAAACGTTCTTCTTTCTTTTGCTGCAAGTTTAACCCTTCTTGCGACTAAGGAGACTAGCTGGCTTTCTTGCAGGTAATGTAAGTAATATTTTTAAGTTTAATACATGGGTGCCTAAAAATGTGTGTTAATGTAAACGTGTGCATAGTTCAATAAATGAAACTCAACAAAAAGAAAATTAATCAATAAAATTGAAAACTATCCGATACTAAAAGGGTTAAGTATAGCAGTGACGCTTTTATTAAAAAACTTGAAGGTTTGCTGTAAGTAAGTATGGTTATATAAGTTTAAGGAATATGCATGCACTCTACATATAACCACTGGCATGGAGATTTCAAATGAAAAAGGAGATTTCCTACGAAAACATCTACGAGTGTGCAATATATCCCACAATATCTATGTCATCTTGGTGGGTGATATTCCGTTTATAGCTTTGGAAAAATGGAATAAAAAATATTTCAAATTTAAATTTTGCTCACGTGTTGGCTACGTATGCATTTGGGTGCTAAGTAGTATACATATGAAAACACGTTTGTCTACATTAGGGTGGTTGAAACTTTTTTTTTTTAACTTAACAACTGAAAAAGATTTTTTATGCTAAAAAAACTTTAAGTAAAGGATTTAAGAACTTTAAAGATTAAGTGAATGTTTTAAATATGTTTTTTTGCCATAAAAATTTTACATTAAATATTTAACTGTGAGAATTTAAATCAAATGTATTTTTATTAAATACCTAAACTTTGAAATGAAAACCACTACGTAACTTATATTCGATAATGGAACCAAAAATAATTCAATTAAAAACTAAAATGAATTCTTAAAATAAAGGAGCAGGGAAATTTTTAAATTAATTTTATTTTTTATTTCTTTGGATGTTTGCGAGCACCAATTAAGATGATGATTTCTTTGATAGCACAGAGGAAGGTCACTGATGATTCCATTTAGACTAGCCTTAGCCTGGCTCTTTTGTTTTGTTTTTTGTTATTTTAACTTTTTACTAAACAGTAAGTAAGCTCAATAAAGTGGTTTGAGCTTTTAAATGATTTAATTTATCTGGAACTTTTCCTGAAGAACAAAACTGTACAATTGTTACTCCCTCGTTCAATTATTAAATTATTAATCCACATCACTTTTGTCAGCAGCATTATTAGTTAAAAAGACGGGAGTAAGATAATCAAATTTTCAGTCTCTTGAGGAGTGATTTTGGCTGCAACTGATTGGTCACTATTTTTGATTTCCTTTAATTTAAATATCTTGAGTGGCACTGTTTGTATAAAAATCATAAAACATTAATTTTATGTTCAATGGAGAAGATTTACTTTGTTCAATATGAAATTGTCTGACCGTGGTTGTAAGTTCCTTGGTAGTGGTAAATATATGACAAAACTAAAATTTTTAGCATTTTAACGAATTTTTCAATACTTTCACATATTTTTCGAAATATTCAATACTATTTGACTATTTAACGAAATATCAGGCATAAATTGAATTCTTGACCTATTGACATTTTTGGACTTTTATTGAGGATTTCGGTAATTGAATGATTTTGATTCTTGTGATATTTTTTAACATACTTCGACCTGCTTTTTTGATAGTCTTGATTGATTTTGACTTTGACATTTTTCGACACATTTTGACTTACTCAACACTTTTCGATAATTTTTCTATGATTTTGACTTTTGCTTCTCTTTTTAAAATACTTGGATTTGTTTGATACTCCTCGATTTTTTCGATATCTTTGCATGATTTTGATTCTTGTGATATATACCTATTGATTCTTGTGACTTTTTTGATATTTTTCAATGAAATTTTTCGGGAAAATTCTAAATTTTTCAATAGCTTTAAAGGATTTTGAATTTAACAATACTTTACGATAAAAGATATCGAATAGTTCGATTTTCTACGAATTTTTATTATATTTTTTGATAAAACTCAAAAAATTTTGCCTTTTATTGATTTCTACGATACAACTAAGAACTACTACGAAGTTTTCGATACGTATCGAATTCAACTGACTTATGGAAAGTTTTCGACTTTCTTTAAACTGTGCGATACTAATTAAATGACAGCAACAAAGTTTAAATCTTTTAGCAAATTCCAGTAAATTTACCAATCGATTCAATTTTTTATTTTTTTATATAAAAAACATGCCAACAGAGGGAAAAAGGAGACAGGTAGGAGTTGAAGAACGTTCATATTTCGGTTGATGATGCGGGTAATTTTTTTAAATGTATGTTCTATTTTAGCAATGAAAAACATATTTTTAATTAAAATACGCAATGCGACAAGATAAACATAATAAATGAGTGAAAATTTATAGAAATTTACCCTTGAAAATTTTATTTCTATTATTGGTTTGAAATTTAAAATATTTACTTAACAGGATGCGTACGCTCTCTTCAAAAGTTCACAGTTGTTAGATATATTTATTTTTCAAAAAATATTTTCTTTATATTTGTTTGGCCTTGACACGAATTCCTTTTAAAACTGAGCACATGTCTTATTAATATCTTGATTTCCTAAATATTAGTAAACATATTTTCAAGGTAAAAATCTTAAACAGTTATATCCGGTAGTTTTATTGTTTTATATTCACGCAAATAGTTAGTTACTGTGTACTTAGCTGCATTGACAATTCATAAGGTGAATGAACCAAAACTTAAGTAAACTATACAGTTCGCAGAGCAAGAAATTTGTTTATTTAACATTTTTTGGGCTGTTGTTGATAGTTAAATTAAACGTTAACTCAAAGCATAATGATCTTTTGGTGTTGTTGCTCAGTTGATTTGTTCCCAATAAGATTTTTCGAATTTTTTCAAATTCATTTCAATGATGATGCCACGTCTTTTCGTTAAAATGTGCACACTTAGATATTTGTGCAATTTGGTTTAATTACTCGAAATGAATTTGTCAGTTTAGCAATTTTTGCTTGCAAGAGAGGTGCCATGCCCCCAAAATCTATATATAAAAATTAAAAGGCAAAACGGTTACATCGCGTTTTAACAGCATTAGCATAACGTAATCGGTTGATTTTTTTGTTGGAAGCGGTGCAAAATTCAATTTTTTTCTAATAGAACCGGTGCCACGCCTCACATAGGAAAATACGTTTCCACAGTTGAACTAATGAACCAATTTCGATATAATTTGGTTTGAAGAGGGACTGAGTCCCAAAGTTGGGTACTGTGGGACGTTATTTTTTTATATATTTTCATTTATTTAAATTTAATTTTAACATTAAAAGTTTGTTATGTGTTTCTAGCTTTTTATTTTAAAAATTCTAATGAAAATTTTTGACAAACCAAAACTTAAAACTATTTGATTATTTATAAAAATTATTGAAGTTATAATTCAAAGTAAAATCAATAAAGTGTTGATGCTACATCACTCCCCCTCCAATTAAATGAATTAATATTAGTTAAAATTAATGAAATAGAATTTATTAGTTAATGTTGTAAGTAACTAATCTTTTGTTTATAGAAGTGTGAGGTGTTGTAGAATTGTTGTTTTGAAATTTGTGTATGAATGCTGGTTTAAGATTATCAATTGAAACAGTTTTAATAAAATTACCAATTCTAAGTCTGAATGTTTTATTTTGTTTGGAAATTACTTTGTAGGGACCTTCATAAGGTTGTTGGAGCCTTGAAGTACGATTTATTTTCAAAAAAACATACTCACAAGTTTTTAATCCTCTAGGAATAAAAGACTTTGCTGAGTTATTGTGGTGAATAATATTGGATCTAGTGTGAGCGAAATGTTTTCTAAGCTTAGAAAGCATTTCGTCTTCTCTCAGTGGCACAGAACATGATGTGATTAATTCACCTGGCAATCTTAATGTTTGTCCATATACTAGTTCCGCTGGACAACATTTAAGATCTTCCTTAACCGTGCATCGTAAACCAAGTAAAATAAAAGGAAGCTCGTCGGACCAATATATTGAATGTTTAGAAGTTAATATTGCAGTTTTAAGTTGACGATGGAAACGTTCGATTATTCGATTGGCTTGTGGATGATAAACTGTACTATGAATTTTATGTGATCCAAGTAGTTTTGTCAGTTCTTGAAATAGTGTGCTTGTAAATTGGGTACCTTGATCAACGGTTATGTTTAAAGGTACTCCAAATCGTGGAATGTACTGGTATGCAACAGTTTTAGCCACTGTTTGAGCTGATATGTCCCTTAACGGAAAGGCTTCTGGCCATCTTGTAGCGTGTCGGCGTTATCTTGTGCGACGTTGTATGTTTCGGTTTTTGCCACACTCAGCTCAGTATCACTTTGATGTGCAAAATGAACATTATATAACGTAGTCTTTATTATCCAATTTTCAGTTGCAGTAACAGTCGAAATAGAATTTAGTTTCTTTTTGTATGGATTTCTACGAAACTCATCTGCAATATCTGTCGCCACTGCAACATAGCTGTGAGGAACATTAGAAAATTTAATAAGAGTCTGGCTAATCGGATGTCGCTTCCAATTGAATAAAAGAGCTGGCACGGCAAGTAAGCCTAGTAAGCTGAATCGTTGTGCCACCTTCCAAGTGAGCGTTTTAAAAGCGAATACCTCTTGTGGCATTGGAAAATCTGGATCAATATCGGCGCTATCATCTTCGGCAAAAACGGAAAATTTTACTTGGTGAACAAGGAAGTATATTGCGGGTAGACAACTGTGCACAAAGAGATTCAATGAAGTGCGGCGCTGATGGTATCGAATAAAATTTATATCCTCCATACCAAGAAATTTGGAAAATATTTGTTCAATCGTTAAGCCAAGGCGTTGAAATTCCTCAGGTGGATAAATAATGCACATGCACAAGAGCAAATAAAAGAGATTAAAAAGAAGTTTGGATTCGTCCATTTTTTGTATAGATTAAAAATAAAAGTCAAAATTTATCCCACAATCTCGAGGCGTGGTCCCTACAAAGTAATTTCCAAACAAAATAAAACATTCAGAATTAGAATTGGTAATTTTGTTAAAACTGTTTGATTATTTATAAAAATTATTGAAGTTATAATTCAAAGTAAAATCAATAAAGTGTTGATGCTACAGGTACTAAAAGATGTGCTGTTAGTGGGCGTGGCATCGTCTCTAAAAGAAAAACGCTGTCACAGGTGAGCCGCCCTACCAGTTTTTATAAAATTTGTTACGGAGATAGACTGATTCTTGAGTAAAACTATCAGTTTTTGAATGGATGAAGCCACGCCCCTAACAAGAAAATATTTTTTTTCGCTTAAGCTACTAGACCGATTTTGATGAAATTTGGTATGATTATGGATTGAACTTCTGGAAAGGTATTTGTTTTAAGTAGGCACTGCCACGCCCCTAACATGGATTGACTTTGATGAAATTTATTATGGTGATAGATTTCAGAAATTTCTGAACAAAACGTTCAGATCCAAGGAACTCAAAATCTTAATCACTGTTCTTTTGAAATATCCACATATTTTTAAATTCAAATGTGAAAATGCTGAGGACAGAGTAATGATGAAATTACAATTTATTTTCCACCGTGAGTCTCCAGATTTTTTGATTTTTAAAAAAATCTGTTCAGATGGCTTAGAATTCCTACAAGGTAGCACTAAACACTTGGACCAATGCTGCCTAATGAAGCGCCCTGAAAATAACTGCGCTCAATTTGCTGACTGTGAAAAGACCATGCTGTCGTGTGCTATTTTCGTTGACCTTTTTATGCAAATTAAGGCCTAAATATTTGCACCAAAAATTGTGGTAATTTGAACTGAACAAAGCAAACGCAAAATTTTCTCTTCTCGTGGTGTGCAAATTTCAAAAAGTCAGTTAGTCGTATGCTTACAAATAAAATTAAATAAAATGGCGAAGCCGAAAAATCCAAATAAAAGCAAACAAACCTAATTTGGTTTTTACATGGCCAAAAGATAATATTTACATAAGACTAAAACAAAAAAAAAAAAACGAAAAGTCAGAAAATTAAAGTAAACGTTAGAGGTTTTTATTAGCTTAGTACGTAAGACAAACAACAAGTTTTGGGTTTCACAATCCTTGGTTAGTCAAGTATGTATTCTATATAGAGTCCTGATAAGAAACACTTTGGTATATTCATACAAAGAATTTTGTAGAGAGATTGTATGCATATTCTTAGCGTTATGTCCATATTGATGAATTCCTCGCACAAGTTTCATTTGTGATTAAAAGGGGCGAAAAATATTCCAGAAATTCCCGACAGTGTATCGATTCAGTTTTTGTTTTTTGACAGTAAATTAAAGTGTTTTATTTTTAAATTTAATTTTGTGCGAAGTTTTTCTTTCTTTTGTTATTTATTACCAACCTTTTAGGCACTCGTATGCGTTAAGTCATTGTATTGTCAACCAACTTTCATTAAAAAGTCAAGAGTTTTTATTTATGCATCGTCTGTTTCTTTTACACTCGAGATATCCTTTTATCCTTTAAAGCAATGTGTAAAAAGCAATACCATATAGATATGTAAATAGTAGCAGCGGTTACTTCGAAGTGTTGAAATGATTTTTAACGTTTTCACACTGTGGTCATTTTGGGCAGTTCACACACACCAGCAGTTTGCATGTATTGATGTGGATGGTGCCAGTGAGCTCGGCTGTTAATTTCATTAAAGACTTATTGTGTTGAGTGGTCAGAAAATAATGGACTCTCGTGGGTAACAGTGTCATGTGTTGAAATTTAAGCATAAATTGAAAAAAAAAAATACACAAAAAATGTACAAAAGGCTGATGAAAAACAAAGTAAGTCACTGCTTAATTGTGAATATTAGTCACGCTGCGCACAGTGCACTTTTTAAGGCCTGTTGTTGTTCAGCAATCTTAAACTTTTATACGGCTATACATACAGGTAGTCCCCGACTTACGACCGTTCGACTTACGACTATTCGCACTTACGACCAATTTTTTAATAGTTTCGGGGAATCCCTAAAATATGTATATGAGAAAAAATTTAAAAAAAAAACAGTAGTATGTACAAGGATTCGATTTATTTCAGTACAAATAATATGTTTGTTTAAGTGAATAATTTGATATCATCCCAAAAATGGCTGTAACTAGTAGTACAGTATGTATGTAATATTTTTCTTTAGTTTTTTTTTTTGAAACTCGACTTACGACTTAATCGACTTACGACCGATGACTAGGAACCTATCTCGGTCGTAAGTCGGGGACTACCTGTTCACGCTCACTTATTTTTTTTGTCTTGTAGCATTTTCAAGTTTTCGATAGCATGGGAAGTGCCACGCCCTCTCGTTGGAATTTGCCAAAAATTTTTTCAAAGCTTGCCTAGTTTTGAAAATGTCTGTCTGTCGGTTAGTCGGTCTGTCTGTCAGATAGTCAGATGGCTAAATCGTCTCAAGTGGTTACTCTGATCAAGATTATATGCACTTTTCTATACCTGCCACGCCCACTTCTATGTTTTAAAAGCGGAATGAGAAATGAATATATTCTCTTTCTGACGGCCACATCAGAAAAATAGCAAAGATTAAGTATCAATATCTAAATTCGTTAAAAAATAAAAATCTTCCAAAGTCAAAATCCACTTAATATATAAAGGCTACCCCGTATATTGGTAATTCACCTGTTTTTGATTGGCTTCATCAGAATTTATTGCATTTAAACGGCTGCGTGCAGTTCTATAAAAGTTGCTCAGCATATGCTTTCATCTGTAATAAAAAGAGAAACTTATATTGTTATTGTAATTTATATTTAAACAGTTTTGAAAAAAAAGTCGCATAGAACGATAACCTCAAAACAGACATCCTTACTAGACGACAGTCTTGACATTTATTGCATATAACTTGCACTACTAAGAAACTTAAGTAGCAATGCCAAAAGACCTCAACACATGCATTACAGTACAAACTTTGTGCATTTGTATACGTGCATACACACGCATACATAAAAAAACACTTAAGTGTAACCACACGCACGCCACAATTTACGAAGGACTTGACTTGGCTCATTTGAGAACATAAATACAGCCGCATTAATATGTCGCTCATTCAGTTAAAATTTACATTTTAAACCATAAAGCTTACAAACACACACACACACAAAAATGCAGTAATTTACATAGCGAGATTCATAACAAAAAACATTAGGGTGGATCATATGGCAAATTTGCAATATTTATTCATGTAGCGTAAAACTTCCTAGAACATGGGATACCCAATTGCACATATGAAAAAAAAAAATAAAATAAATATTGCCAGTGCTTTTTATAGGAAGGAAGCCAAGGAAGGAACCATGAAAATGATGAGCGGGCGCACTGTAGCGTTATAAAAAAATTGCGCCTTCCCCTTAAATGCGGCACACAACTTGAATTTATAATTTATTCCATTTTAATTTGCTCCATTAAACGCAAGTTGACGCATACGTGCACTCGCAGACATATCCTGCCTATGTGCCGATCCACATCAGCAACACTTAATCTATATGGCAATTAGATAGAGACAGCAATACCAAGCAGCAGCAATAGCAACAGCAACAGCATTAGTTAATAGCGGCGCAGAAAGTCTTAAGATTTGTGCGAGTTGAAAAAGTTTGCCAGTCAGCAAAAAACATTAAATTACTTAACTCTGAATGCGATTACAAGGTGTTCATGCCTGCATAACGCGCTGATAAGCGCAATAAAGAACAGAAATTGCTTGAAAAAATTGGCAATTGTTGTTTGACAAATCACATGTGGTTAGAGCGTTATAAAATGAAATGAGGATTAAAAAAAAAAAAACAATGCAGTTGACAGACTGAGGCATTAGCTGGCGTGTAGAGTTTTCTTTTTTTTAAATTATTGTAGAGTTCAGGCCGAAAATGAAGTTCTCAAAACAAAATAATAATTTTTTGACTGAGCAAACTGTTCAGTACAATGTTAAAGCATGTCATACAAATTTCTTGCATTGCTAAATAGGAATCATCAGTGACTTTTAACTCTAAGGCTCTGACTTGAAGGTGACTGATGATTCAATTTAGCAATGGATGAAACTAGTACCACTAGCTTTAGCTGGCTGTACTGTAAATACAGTAAAAAGAAAGAAATATGAATGAAAATTAATTTACTCACTTCCAAACTTAATGAAAAAATAGCCCCCATTCACATTTGTGCTCCTCGTGGTATAGAGAGGGTATGGAAATGGTATAGAAGTGCCAAAATCATTTTTCTGTAATCTCAATTAACCATAATTATAAAGGCTATCAAAATTTTGTATACAACTTTAACAATTGGTACTGCAGTTTTCCTCTTTAAGCTCAGCGTTTTCACCCAAAGGAAAAAAAGCATGGCTCTTATTAAACTTGGCTTGTTTAATAAATTTGTAGCTGATTTTTTGTGTTTTAATATTTTTAACAAGAAAATTTAAAAATTTAACAGGAAGTAACTAAAACGCTGTTACACAGAAACGTAGAAGTGTTTCTTAATTTGATGTTATTTATATACAATTCTGAGAGCTAAAAAGTATTAACGAATCATAAAACCTTATTAAGATTTCATTGTAATGAATCATAAAACACTATTTAGATTTCATTGTAATGAATCATCAAACACTATTTAGATTTCATTGTAATGAATCATAAATCATTATTTAGATTTCATTGTAATGAATCATAAAACACTATTTTGATTTCATTGTAATGAATCATAAAACACTATTTAGATTTCATTGTAATGAATCATGAAACACTATTTAAATTTCATTGTAATGAATCATAAAACACTATTTAGATTTCATTGTAATGAATCATGAAACACTATTTAAATTTCATTGTAATGAATCATAAAACACTATTTAGATTTCATTGTAATGAATCATAAAACACTATTTAGATTTCATTGTAAAGAATCATAAATCATTATTTAGATTTCATTGTAATGAATCATAAAACACTATTTTGATTTCATTGTAATGAATCATAAAACATTACTAAGATTTCATTGTAATAAATCATAAAACATTACTAAGATTTTATTGTAATGAATCATAAAACACTATTTAGATTTCATTGTAAAGAATCATAAAACACTATTTAGATTTCATTGTAATGAATCATAAAACACTATTTAGATTTCATTGTAATGAATCATGAAACACTATTTAAATTTCATTGTAATGAATCATAAAACACTATTTAGATTTCATTGTAATGAATCATAAAACATTACTAAGATTTTATTGTAATGAATCATAAAACACTATTTAGATTTCATTGTAATGAATCATGAAACACTATTTAGATTTCATTGTAATGAATCATAAATCATTATTTAGATTTCATTGTAAACAAATGCACTCCATATTGCATATATACGACATCAAATTATGATACATAGTAGAGCTTTGTGAATGTTGCCAGGATAAAACATTACTAAGATTTTATTGTAATGAATCATAAAACACTATTTAGATTTCATTGTAATGAATCATGAAACACTATTTAGATTTCATTGTAATGAATCATGAAACACTATTTAAATTTCATTGTAATGAATCATAAAACACTATTTAGATTTCATTGTAATGAATCATGAAACACTATTTAGATTTCATTGTAATGAATCATGAAACACTATTTAAATTTCATTGTAAAGAATCATAAAACACTATTTAGATTTCATTGTAATGAATCATAAAACACTATTTAGATTTCATTGTAATGAATCATAAAACACTATTTAGATTTCATTGCAAAGAATCATAAAACATTACTAAGATTTTATTGTAATGAATCATGAAACACTATTTAAATTTCATTGTAATGAATCATAAAACACTATTTAGATTTCATTGTAATGAATCATAAAACACTATTTAGATTTCATTGTAATGAATCATAAATCATTATTTAGATTTCATTGTAATGAATCATAAAACACTATTTTGATTTCATTGTAATGAATCATAAAACATTACTAAGATTTCATTGTAATAAATCATAAAACACTATTTAGATTTCATTGTAATGAATCATAAAACACTATTTAGATTTCATTGTAATGAATCATAAAACACTATTTAGATTTCATTGTAATGAATCATAAAACACTATTTAGATTTCATTGTAATGAATCATAAAACACTATTTAGATTTCATTGCAAAGAATCATAAAACATTACTAAGATTTCATTGTAATAAATCATAAAACACTATTTAGATTTCATTGTAATGAATCATAAAACACTATTTAGATTTCATTGTAAAGAATCATAAAACACTATTTAGATTTCATTGTAATGAATCATAAAACACTATTTAGATTTCATTGTAATGAATCATAAAACACTATTTAGATTTCATTGTAATGAATCATAAAACACTATTTAGATTTCATTGTAATGAATCATAAAACACTATTTAGATTTCATTGTAATGAATCATAAAACACTATTTAGATTTCATTGTAATGAATCATAAAACACTATTTAGATTTCATTGCAAAGAATCATAAAACATTACTAAGATTTCATTGTAATAAATCATAAAACACTATTTAGATTTCATTGTAATGAATCATAAAACACTATTTAGATTTCATTGTAAAGAATCATAAAACACTATTTAGATTTCATTGTAATGAATCATAAAACACTATTTAGATTTCATTGTAATGAATCATAAAACACTATTTAGATTTCATTGTAATGAATCATAAAACACTATTTAGATTTCATTGTAATGAATCATAAAACACTATTTAGATTTCATTGTAATGAATCATAAAACACTATTTAGATTTCATTGTAAAGAATCATAAAACACTATTTAGATTTCATTGTAATGAATCATAAAACACTATTTAGATTTCATTGTAATGAATCATAAAACACTATTTAGATTTCATTGTAATGAATCATAAAACACTATTTAGATTTCATTGTAAAGAATCATAAAACACTATTTAGATTTCATTGTAATGAATCATAAAACACTATTTAGATTTCATTGTAAAGAATCATAAAACACTATTTAGATTTCATTGTAATGAATCATAAAACACTATTTAGATTTCATTGTAATGAATCATAAAACACTATTTAGATTTCATTGTAATGAATCATAAAACACTATTTAGATTTCATTGCAAAGAATCATAAAACATTACTAAGATTTCATTGTAATAAATCATAAAACACTATTTAGATTTCATTGTAATGAATCATAAAACACTATTTAGATTTCATTGTAAAGAATCATAAAACACTATTTAGATTTCATTGTAATGAATCATAAAACACTATTTAGATTTCATTGTAATGAATCATAAAACACTATTTAGATTTCATTGTAATGAATCATAAAACACTATTTAGATTTCATTGTAAAGAATCATAAAACACTATTTAGATTTCATTGTAATGAATCATAAAACACTATTTAGATTTCATTGTAATGAATCATAAAACACTATTTAGATTTCATTGTAATGAATCATAAAACACTATTTAGATTTCATTGTAATGAATCATAAAACACTATTTAGATTTCATTGTAATGAATCATAAAACACTATTTAGATTTCATTGTAATGAATCATAAAACACTATTTAGATTTCATTGTAATGAATCATAAAACACTATTTAGATTTCATTGTAAAGAATCATAAAACACTATTTAGATTTCATTGTAATGAATCATAAAACACTATTTAGATTTCATTGTAATGAATCATAAAACACTATTTAGATTTCATTGTAATGAATCATAAAACACTATTTAGATTTCATTGTAAAGAATCATAAAACACTATTTAGATTTCATTGTAATGAATCATAAAACACTATTTAGATTTCATTGTAATGAATCATAAAACACTATTTAGATTTCATTGTAATGAATCATAAAACACTATTTAGATTTCATTGTAATGAATCATAAAACACTATTTAGATTTCATTGTAATGAATCATAAAACACTATTTAGATTTCATTGTAATGAATCATAAAACACTATTTAGATTTCATTGCAAAGAATCATAAAACATTACTAAGATTTCATTGTAATAAATCATAAAACACTATTTAGATTTCATTGTAATGAATCATAAAACACTATTTAGATTTCATTGTAATGAATCATAAAACACTATTTAGATTTCATTGTAATGAATCATAAAACACTATTTAGATTTCATTGCAAAGAATCATAAAACATTACTAAGATTTCATTGTAATAAATCATAAAACACTATTTAGATTTCATTGTAATGAATCATAAAACACTATTTAGATTTCATTGTAAAGAATCATAAAACACTATTTAGATTTCATTGTAATGAATCATAAAACACTATTTAGATTTCATTGTAATGAATCATAAAACACTATTTAGATTTCATTGTAATGAATCATAAAACACTATTTAGATTTCATTGTAAAGAATCATAAAACACTATTTAGATTTCATTGTAATGAATCATAAAACACTATTTAGATTTCATTGTAATGAATCATAAAACACTATTTAGATTTCATTGTAATGAATCATAAAACACTATTTAGATTTCATTGTAATGAATCATAAAACACTATTTAGATTTCATTGTAATGAATCATAAAACACTATTTAGATTTCATTGTAATGAATCATAAAACACTATTTAGATTTCATTGCAAAGAATCATAAAACATTACTAAGATTTCATTGTAATAAATCATAAAACACTATTTAGATTTCATTGTAATGAATCATAAAACACTATTTAGATTTCATTGTAAAGAATCATAAAACACTATTTAGATTTCATTGTAATGAATCATAAAACACTATTTAGATTTCATTGTAATGAATCATAAAACACTATTTAGATTTCATTGTAATGAATCATAAAACACTATTTAGATTTCATTGTAATGAATCATAAAACACTATTTAGATTTCATTGTAATGAATCATAAAACACTATTTAGATTTCATTGTAATGAATCATAAAACACTATTTAGATTTCATTGCAAAGAATCATAAAACATTACTAAGATTTCATTGTAATAAATCATAAAACACTATTTAGATTTCATTGTAATGAATCATAAAACACTATTTAGATTTCATTGTAAAGAATCATAAAACACTATTTAGATTTCATTGTAATGAATCATAAAACACTATTTAGATTTCATTGTAATGAATCATAAAACACTATTTAGATTTCATTGTAATGAATCATAAAACACTATTTAGATTTCATTGTAATGAATCATAAAACACTATTTAGATTTCATTGTAATGAATCATAAAACACTATTTAGATTTCATTGTAAAGAATCATAAAACACTATTTAGATTTCATTGTAATGAATCATAAAACACTATTTAGATTTCATTGTAATGAATCATAAAACACTATTTAGATTTCATTGTAATGAATCATAAAACACTATTTAGATTTCATTGTAAAGAATCATAAAACACTATTTAGATTTCATTGTAATGAATCATAAAACACTATTTAGATTTCATTGTAAAGAATCATAAAACACTATTTAGATTTCATTGTAATGAATCATAAAACACTATTTAGATTTCATTGTAATGAATCATAAAACACTATTTAGATTTCATTGTAATGAATCATAAAACACTATTTAGATTTCATTGTAATGAATCATAAAACACTATTTAGATTTCATTGTAATGAATCATAAAACACTATTTAGATTTCATTGTAATGAATCATAAAACACTATTTAGATTTCATTGCAAAGAATCATAAAACATTACTAAGATTTCATTGTAATAAATCATAAAACACTATTTAGATTTCATTGTAATGAATCATAAAACACTATTTAGATTTCATTGTAAAGAATCATAAAACACTATTTAGATTTCATTGTAATGAATCATAAAACACTATTTAGATTTCATTGTAATGAATCATAAAACACTATTTAGATTTCATTGTAATGAATCATAAAACACTATTTAGATTTCATTGTAATGAATCATAAAACACTATTTAGATTTCATTGCAAAGAATCATAAAACATTACTAAGATTTCATTGTAATAAATCATAAAACACTATTTAGATTTCATTGTAATGAATCATAAAACACTATTTAGATTTCATTGTAAAGAATCATAAAACACTATTTAGATTTCATTGTAATGAATCATAAAACACTATTTAGATTTCATTGTAATGAATCATAAAACACTATTTAGATTTCATTGCAAAGAATCATAAAACATTACTAAGATTTTATTGTAATGAATCATGAAACACTATTTAAATTTCATTGTAATGAATCATAAAACACTATTTAGATTTCATTGTAATGAATCATAAAACACTATTTAGATTTCATTGTAATGAATCATAAATCATTATTTAGATTTCATTGTAATGAATCATAAAACACTATTTTGATTTCATTGTAATGAATCATAAAACATTACTAAGATTTCATTGTAATAAATCATAAAACACTATTTAGATTTCATTGTAATGAATCATAAAACACTATTTAGATTTCATTGTAATGAATCATAAAACATTACTAAGATTTTATTGTAATGAATCATAAAACACTATTTAGATTTCATTGTAATGAATCATGAAACACTATTTAGATTTCATTGTAATGAATCATGAAACACTATTTAAATTTCATTGTAATGAATCATAAAACACTATTTAGATTTCATTGTAATGAATCATGAAACACTATTTAGATTTCATTGTAATGAATCATGAAACACTATTTAAATTTCATTGTAATGAATCATAAAACACTATTTAGATTTCATTGTAATGAATCATAAAACACTATTTAGATTTCATTGTAAAGAATCATAAAACACTATTTAGATTTCATTGTAATGAATCATAAAACACTATTTAGATTTCATTGTAATGAATCATGAAACACTATTTAAATTTCATTGTAATGAATCATAAAACACTATTTAGATTTCATTGTAATGAATCATAAAACATTACTAAGATTTTATTGTAATGAATCATAAAACACTATTTAAATTTCATTGTAATGAATCATGAAACACTATTTAGATTTCATTGTAATGAATCATAAATCATTATTTAGATTTCATTGTAAACAAATGCACTCCATATTGCATATATACGACATCAAATTATGGTACATAGTAGAGCTTTGTGAATGTTGCCAGGATGGCTCTCTTGCGCCTTTGTATGACGCACAGGCAGAAGGCTAATAAGGGAATTTAGGACCAAATATTTATGGAAAATTAAAGTGGTCCAAAGTGGTGTCAATCGATGGGATATAGGAATGTACAACAAAAGGTAAATATGAAAAAGCGGCTAATATGAGTGGAAACAAAAGTTAGTCCGATCTGGATAAGAGGAGAGGTGTCAATCGATGGGGCCTCGAAACGATAAAAGGATTTTTTGAAATTTGTGCAATTTCCTAGTCAATTTAAATAGATTCCTGGTTAATCTTTTTAACAAGCCTCAATTAAGTTTAACTATATATAGCTTTGAATTAACTAGATTCATTTTTGTTATTTTCAATCAGAATTCTGATAAATTTACTAGATTTTCAACTTCGCAAACAAAACATTACGTCTCCTAGTTGAATTAACCAGGTCCAAGTGGATTTTCATCTCAGTGCAGACAAATCTGTTTGAAAACTTTTTGCACGGTTTTCTCACAATTGATTTTTTTGAACAACGTTTTTTGAAAAATCATAACTTTTTAAGTTTTTGTTTGTTTTGGCTTGAGCCAAAAGAAATTGAGAAATTTGGTTTATAAATGTTTTATATGTATGAGCGGTAGGCAAGCGCAGACAGTCAATACAAATATTTATGTGTGACAGACGAACAGCATTTCGTACTTACCTATACTAATTACATAAAATTGCACATACGAAAATATAGTAGTTTGTAACGCTTTGGCACGAAATTGACTCAACCGATTTTAATAATTTATTTTTTAAAACAACATATATGTGCTAAAAATGTTAAAGCATACTTTATTCTTTTATTTTTCAAAGTTATTTTTAGGACTAAGTTTTTGCAAAACCTCACACAAAAATTGTCGTTTGAGTTTTCGTTGCTTATGCAACTTCTTGAACACTGTGTTATTATTGAAACAAAGAAGAAAAGAGATATGAAAGATTTCGGATTTTTACACACGCCTACATGCTTAAACTGAAAGCAAAAAAGAAGCACTTATTGATAAGTGCTTCTTTTATAGCCTATACTTTCCACTAAAAGAATAAATCAAAATTTAAATTTTGGCTTCTGGCACGACAATTTGCTCCCACCATATCAAAAGCAAGTAGCAATATTCCAAAGGACTTTAGCAAAACTAAAATTTTATTATACACAATTTGATAGTCAATAAACTTTAATGCTTTTATTTATTATTTTTGGTAATTTCTGTTATTTACCAACAGGTATCTGAATTTATTTATTGCGGCTGATGAGCGATAGTGCATATCTAGCGTAAAAATTACAAAATAAAAATCAACAACATGACGGTATACTCACCATTTAATTAAGTTTTGTACGAAGTAAATGGCTTGAGGTTTTCATTTCGTATTATTTTGTATAATAAAAAAAAAAAAAAATCCCATAAAAACGTACACCATATTTTATAAACAAATTTCCCATTGCATGTCAAAGAAATATTTTGCTTTTTATACTCGCAAAATTTCTGTTTAGATTATGCTGATGAAAGAGTTTCACTCGCATGTCAAGAACTATGAAAATTTTAATGTTGACAATTTTTCTTTACCACTTGAATGCACACTGTGGCTTAAAGTGAACTATGTGGTATGGGTACTTGGAAAAATTGTCATCATCATCAGCAGCAGTATCATCATTTTCATCAGCAGTATTATCATAACAATTTTATAACACGTTTTGAATGGACGACGAGTGTTGTCAGAGTAATAAAAATTTTGAAGTCATAAAAAAGTGTAAAAAAGGTTGTTATTTTACTGTTGTCGTTAAGTAATGCTGATATTCAATTTTAACTTAACTTTAGAAATAAATACAAGATTGCTTTAGCCTCATGTTTCGCAGTTAATTTCTTATCGATCGACTGTCGACTTGACATCCGAATTTTGATTTCTTGCAAGAGCATTTAATTTTCTGTTTTCTTTTTTTGAGCTGCTGAAGTTAACTCTTCTCCATGCATTAATGCAAGGAAATAATGCTGAAATTTTGCTTTCAGTTTAAGCATGTAGGCGTGTGTAAAAATCCGAAATCTTTCATATCTCTTTTCTTCTTTGTTTCAATAATAACACAGTGTTCAAGAAGTTGCATAAGCAACGAAAACTCAAACGACAATTTTTGTGTGAGGTTTTGCAAAAACTTAGTCCTAAAAATAACTTTGAAAAATAAAAGAATAAAGTATGCTTTAACATTTTTAGCACATATATGTTGTTTTAAAAAATAAATTATTAAAATCGGTTGAGTCAATTTCGTGCCAAAGCGTTACAAACTACTATATTTTCGTATGTGCAATTTTATGTAATTAGTATAGGTAAGTACGAAATGCCGTTCGTCTGTCACACATAAATATTTGTATTGACTGTCTGCGCTTGCCTACCGCACATACATATAAAACATTTATAAACCAAATTTCTCAAAAATACTAGACATTAATTGGACAAGCTCTAGACAGAAAGTTGACGAATTTCAATAAGTGGGCGTGCCGCCTCCCTTACAACCAAAAGTCTTAAAATGCTACACTAAAAGAGTTATTTAAGATCATGAAACCAAATTGCAAAGACAGCGTTTACACGAGGAAACTCTTCAGAGAAAGTTTCCCTGTCTGAAGGCAAGAAGGGAAAAACGAAAGGGTGGTGTACAGAATTGGTCGTACACGCGAAATCCCTTTCGTTCTATTCTGTAGCTGACATTATGCTTTGAATTTGCGTTTGTTGTGGCGGGTTGACGCAGTAATTGCTTTGAAATTTTCTTGCACAAACAAATTCTAGTTTCCGTGTGTAAACGCAAAAGAAATTCACAAAAGAGAATAGACAAGAATTTCTCAGACCGAATTTGCTCGTGTAAACGTTGACAAGCAAATGCTCGGAAAACTTTAAGTTATAACGAGTCAAAAAGCCAAAAAGTAGAGTAGAGTATTTAATTTTTGGCAATACTAAATATAACTACTTTACTGGTTTGTTTCTAAGTTGTGTTACAATGACATTTAATTAGAGGTTTTTGCTTATTGATTTAAGTTAATAGAGAATTAATCATCGTTTTTTTGCAAAAAAATTGTAAGCTCCAAATTTTTTAACGTTCTGAGAACTAAGATTTTATTTCTTCGATTTTAAGATATTTTTGTTACAACAATTTTTTGTTCTAAGATTACTTTTAATGTTAAGTGATACATTAAATCCTCTTTTATAAAATATTTGCTATTCTCTGATGCTTGTGCGTTGTAATAAAGGCTATTTCGTATGTTCTCCTCTATTTTGTTCTTAAAAACATGGCCACCTTGAATATGGTGCATTTCGCGTAGCAGCATGTTACATGCTACATAAAGCAAAATTATGCTATAAATAGCGTTATTACGCTACGCTTGGCAACCAGGATTAACATTTGAATATAAATATCATCCACTAAACATACGCATATACAATGTACATTTGTATATAAATATCTATGTCCTGCAGGCATGTAAATATTGTTTGAATAAATAGATGAAATTAAATTTACAGTTGAACGCAGGTGAAACAAAGCTGACTATGCAAATGTAATTTGCACACCTTTTGCTTCAAGTGAATTTTAAATTGACAATTATTTTTGAATTTCGAAAAAAATGTGTATTTCTAACTATTGAAAGATTTTATTTACGTTGACATATCGTAATGATAGCCAATTTGCTGCACAAGCGATTTTTGCTGTCATGCGATTTTATGGTATTACAGGAGAATTGGTTCGAATTTTAAAGTATTTCATACTGAAATTGACTGTTGCTGGCACTTTGACAAAAACTAAAAAAGAAAACTAACTAAAATAAAAGTAATAAAAATCTACAAAACAGAAATAGTAAGTGAAGAAAAAAAAAGTAAAAAGTACGGCAAAATCTGCAAGGACTTTTTACAATGAAGCGGAAATGAAATACAGTTAATTTGAAATGACAATGGCTCAACTTCCGTTAAAGATTGTTATTACTTACGAGACTTTTTCAATTTCAAGTGCCAAGTATTTTTATTTTAGTGACCTTTTAATAACTTTATTTTTACTTTTAAATTATAGCAGTTGCAAGCAGTGGCGTGACTTCACCAAATCTTGGGGGGGGGAGGGTCAAGAATTATAATTCCACCACTATTAGATGGGCTTATTAAATTTCTGTATTGTATAATAACTTGTATCAGATCCTTGGGGGATGTCAATGACCTCCTCAGTCCTACTGAATTGACACCACTGGTTGCAAGTTATTTTCACTTGCTTTTTGTCTATTTTTCTTACCGGAAGTTATAAAGTAAATATTTTGCACTTTATTTTGTAGCTACAAATATTTTGAAACACCGTATAGCAAATATACAAGTTGTTGTAGTTAGTTGTTTTGTAAACGAAAATTAAATTTTTTTTATTTTGTTTTTAAGTTTACAGCTTTATATCCTTATGCAACCGATAAACGTTCTTACATTGCTTAGTTAACTTTGGTTGTTTATGACAAAGTTTTTAAAACAAAAATTTTGTTCCGGAACTTAAATAGAGTTAAATAAAATAACAGCACAAACAGTCAAAGTTGTTAAGATCGTAAAGAAAAAACAATAAAGCCATGAGTACCCCTAAGTTAAGAGTAAGATAAGAAAAAAAGGGGGTAAATAGCAAAGTAGCGCATAACATAAAAATATCAACAGTCATAAAAAACATCACTAACAACAACGAAAACAACACAGCAACATATTTAGGTACTTAAAAATGCTTTTAATAAAAATGTATAAGGTGTGAGGGCATATTTCGGTTCATAGCGAGAATGTTTAACTGCACAGTTAGCTTTTCTATTGCATTAAAAATAAATAAAGCAAACAGCATATACTATGTATCACAGATTATGCCACACCCTCTTTTCATAATTTGCATTTAATACTTTAAATAATTCTCTCACTTAATACTTTAAATAATTCTCTCAGCATAGTGTTTTAGAGGTTAGGTTACTGCGCCACGCCTACTTGTAAAAATTCGACATCTTCTTGTCTAAAGCTTTTCCAAATCATTTTTCTGCAAAACTTGGTTCCATTACCTAAAATATTTTACTCAGTAAGCATATTTTGCTTATAAGAGATATGCCACGCCCTTGTGCGAAAATTCACTATTTTTTTGGTCAGCGCTTGTATGGATTTTTGTGAGGACTTCGGTTACACTACATCAAATAAATTTCTCAATATAACGTTTTAAAAGATTTATTTGTATGTGCGGTAGGCGTGTGCGCCTGGGACGTCTGTCTGCCAAGCACACAGGCAGACAGTATCAGTCTCCTCTTAAATTCTAAATATCAAATATTTTTAAAGTGACATGGCGAGTAATTGGCGCCATTTTAATACCCAATAGCTGGTGAACTTCACCATCAAGATAATTTCTTTGGTAAGGAAACCCTGTTGAATCAAGAAAGCCTTTGAGTGGGTGGCTCCTTGGACAGCGTCTGTTCCACATCTGCTGGCTTGTATGGTAAATAACCTTTTAGCGCCTGAGTTCAACAGATTTATCACCTAGGGTTATGCCCTACTTCATCAAATACCGCAAGAGTTTTCAGCCTTCACTATTATAGTATCTAAAACGTTGATATCAAGTAACTCTTTACCATATCGGTTTATCTACATGAAGTAGCTTCAATAGCAATAGAAACTGAAACTCTATGCGTCGCAAGTACATAAAGAGTGGAAAATGAGCCCTAGATCTTCCAAAAATCCACAGAAAACCTATTCAGTAACAGATTAAATGATGAATATTTATCGCTACTGTGAGTTAACTTCATGAAAGTGTTTCAGTCACATTATTTGCCTTTGATATACAACTACCCCCAGTTTCATTGATTTCACTTTAAAAGTAAATGTTTTTCAAGCTTAAGGGTTTCGTAATGTTTTTAAGCGAAAATAAGAGGAAAAAATAAATAGCGGCAGAGTAAAATCGTTGATCACTTCAGTAGTTACTCTTAGAGAATTTATACGATGTTTTTTTAATTTTTCATTTCATTCACTCTGAAAAAGTTTCAAATTTAAATGACATAAAAATACAAAACATTCCATCAAGGGGAATCCCCGCAATGCTTAAATGAAAATCTGAATATTCTTTGATTTTTTGTGTTTGCTAAGATTCCGACAAATCAACTGAGAATACAAAGTTAACTCTGACAGCAGTTGTTTTTGTTGTTGCTATCACAATTGTTATTGTTGTTATTTGCAATTCTTATTGCTGCTGTTGCTGTTGTTGTTGTTATGCCATACCGTTGTTAGCCCATAACTGTAACTGTAACTGCTGTTGGAAAATTAATTCATGCCAATTGGCACCAGCGGAAGCGCAATTGTAACTTCCGCTTTTACAAGAGTACGAATACGAGCATTTGCTGTGTTTGTGTTTATCTTTGTATTTGCATTTGTCTATGAATCTCACATTTGTGTTTAAGTGTATATTTGAGTTTGTGTTGAAAGTTTCTATTCCTATGAATGTATTTTTATTTTTATTTCATTGTATTATGTGAAAAAGTTAACGCAAACACGTGTTGCAGGGGTGGGAGCTGGTTTCTTGATAGAAGTTTTTAGGGTGTGGTATGAAGGAATTTACATACTTAGTAGCACAATACACTTGTCAATGTCTTTTCTGTATTTAAAAACGATTCAAACGACAACGATAAAGACAAACAGACTTACATTGTGTTGTAACCCATTAGGGAGTGTTTCCAAGAAGTTTTTGTTTGTTTTTCAAGTGTTTTTGGAATGGTAATAGAGCTGAGATGAAATTATATTTTCTTTTCTGACTGATTTGTGCTCGTTTGATCTGTTCATTTGTTTGATTATATTTTTACTTTATATATCATTTTTCCTTCCTTTTTCCTGCCGGGTTGAGTGTAAATTCAACTCAAAGTTAAGTAAGTACAAGCTAACATACTATGCATGTGTGTTAACATGACATACAACTGTAAGTGACAAGTATTTAAGCTAGAATAAAATGTTCTGTTACATTAACTTCAATCATACGAAGCAAGAGATTGTTACAAGGCATAAGGTATTATTTTTCATAAAAATAAAAATATTTAATTTTAATAATAAGTCTTATAAAAAAAAAAATTGTTTGAAATAATTATTTCAGTACTATAAAGTACTGGTTGAAATCTCATGAGATTAACGAGTAACTTTTGGTGCTTATTGTCTAGGCTTAAGCAAAATTGAACAAGAATATCCCAAAACACTTACAGTGAGAATAGTTTCTATCATATAAATCTCATGTCATATAAACAAGAGGAACATTATTACATGTGAGAAACGCTTATGCCGGAAAAATTGTATGTAATAGAAGTTATATTCAATAAGTTCGTGTGGATTGACTCAGAATAAATAGCTCTGCTACACACAAGTGGTCAAATTTCAATCAGAGTTCGCTCATTGGTTGAAAGTCAACCCATATTATAGTGCCAATACAAAACAGTTCATTTTACCTGATTAAATGTCATTGCTCTCAAAAATAAAAATCATCGTATCATACTGCCCAATTCCTATCTACATCTCTTTCATTCTATTTCCAATCCGAATTTCATCAAAATTAATCTATAATATAGTTGTCAAAATATATTTTCTGGTTAAAGGCGTGACATCGCCTATTAAAAACAAATATTTTTTTGCAAGGTTCAATCTATCTTTGCAAAAAATTTTATTAAAGTTTAGTAGTAAAAGCGTATTTTTCTGTTAAGGGCGTGGCACCACCCACTCAAAAAGAAATATCTTTACTTAAGAATAATTCTAATTCCATACCAAATTTCATCAAAATCTATGTTACGGCTCAGCCAGGATTGTTTATTTTCTATAAGAGGCGGTGTCACGCCTATTTAAAGGTCACATAACTTTTTTTTGTTTCAATCAATATGAAAACCAAATTTCGTCAAAATCAGTCTATTAGCATAGCCATGATAACGTATTCTTTTGTGAGAGGCGTGGCACCGCTTATTATTGGACAAAATGACATTCTGTACTGCCCCTTTTCCCAACTTGTTTAACCAAAAGAAAATCAAGCTATTTATTATGTGGTGTTACGGAGGTTTATATATAGATATCTACAGAATCTGACAATTTTGTGCCTGTGGAATTTTTGATTTAAAAATCTTTTATAAAGAAAATGTTTATATATAAACGAGTAAGCTACATAAATTTTCACTTAGTAAAATCACGCCTTAGTAAATTTTATGTATAAAACGCGCTCCATTCTTTGCGATTAATTTATATTTGCAATTTTTTAATAAATTTTATGAGTGCATGACAACAGTAGGAATGTATCAGAAACAGTGACCTATAATTAAACCCATATATTAATTTCTATTTATTCGCACACAAAAGAAAATCTCTTCTACAGCGGTAGCTTTTTAATAAATACGTGAAGTTTCATCAAACCTTTTACGTTAAGTTGCTTGGTTGCTTGCGCAAAACAGCAGCACTCTGCTAAGGAATTTCAGATTTCATGCGATACGAACTCTATGTGATGAGCACTAGAATGCTCGTTTATTAAAATCTCTGCGCCTTTTTGTTTTTTTTTTTTTTGTTGATATCGTTTGGTAATAAATTTCAACGCCATAAAAGCTTCATGAAGAACATAATAAATCTGTTGCTGCTTTGCCAGCTTGCCAGCCTGCCAGAAGCACACACAGTAAACAGCTGCTGCTGTAAAGTATGCAACGTTTTTTTTTGGTTGGTTTTTTATTGTTGATGTTTTGTAACTATGTACAATATTGGTTTTTGCTGCTTTATATTAAATTGTTGCCAGCGAAAAAAATGAAATGATTTTTATAAATAATAAAAAATGTGACTTGAAAAAGATATGAGGAGTTATTATACGAAAATTTTGTTGCTTTAATTATTTGCTGCAGACATAAATTAAATTTATTTTTCAATTAAATGTAGCATAATTGAACATTTTTATATAGCAACATATTTTAAGACTTATTTTATTTTCATTAAATTCAAATGATTGTTATATTACATTCTAAAAGATAAAATTTGTTTTAATTTTCAAGCATATTGCGTTAGCTCGCTCCGGCATATTACGTTAATGACAGCGATTTACTTTTATTATAATTTTTAGTAAAGTTTTTGTTCAAACTTCTTCTTTGGTATCAAAAGTAGAAAGTTATGCAAAATATTTTGTTAATTCGTTTTATGGCATTTACAATGCGAAAACCAACAAACTCCCGCACATAACCATAGCAACAACAACAGCAACAACTAAAAATTTTTAAACTGAAATTCCCTATAAATATTTGAAACTTTGCAAACAATTGTTTTGGAACTACACAGTGAAGGCTTCATTTTATAGCCGAAATCAGAATCGCGCAGCAGCAGTTGCCACACGCAAGACTTAACGTTTAGTGATGTTTAAAATATGAAGAGTTTAGATAACTGGTACTTTTGTAGTCATTAAGTTCTTCAGAGGAAAAGAAAAAGTCGTGAAGAGACAGTTTTTATAATTTTTTCTTTTAGAATAAAAACCTCAAGACTAAAACATTTCATAAGACGAAAAACTTATGAAGTAACACTCTGAAATTGGATTGAAATCACATGTTATTAACACCATATTGCAGAAATCTCATGATATTTTTCTCATAATTTTAAAATTTTTTTAATGTTCTGGATATCAACGCTGAAAATCTGTAAGTCAATTGAATCAGAATTAACTTTGCCGCCACGCACATACTAAGGGTCTTCACATATGTACATACAACTATACAGTTGTGCGATTTTTCATAAATAAATGCTCTATAGTTTTTAGTTTGATGAAAGCAATACTTTTTTTTGTTAAAATTTGCGAAAAATTGAGAGCAATAACCTTCACCTTCTAAAAGTACATTCGACTCTAAATTCAGCACAATCACGACAAGTCAAGTTTTCAAACTGAGAGCGATGTCTTTTTTGGCAATGGTATGTGTCAACTAAAACAACAATAACAACAACTAAAACTGTCAGAGTTCAAGTAGTCCGAGCCGCAAATGGTTGATATGCACAACAATTGCAGCGATGATTTCAATTGAATTTTCAAGCACTTTCTGTTTAAGTGCTGTAGCTCATCAAAAAGCTTATGGTGGCTAAATGGGTCCAGTTCCTAATCTGCCACCTTTTCATTCGTTTTCGTACACGCTGTTTTTTTATTTTATCCTTTTTTGCTCAAGTTTTTTATTTGCTTGTTAATATGTCAATTTTTATGTGGATGTGTCCTTTGGTTGATTTTAATTTGCTATTTTTTATTCGTGTATAGGAAAATATTGAACATTGTAACTTGTTTGTAACAATATTAATACAAAATTTAAAAAACTCTTTTGCCATAGAAACCTCATGAAAATCTCATGAGATACCTTAAACATAGGTTAGGTTTGGGTGGCGGCCATAGCCTCACCTTGACCACAGGCGTCCATAGTGTTGCCACAAACTCTCTGCTACAGTCTAATTAGTAAATTCAGGTATTTTTATTGTGGTGCACGTCCAACATGATGGTACCTGTTGTTACAGCGAATCTATTGATTTCACTCAGGTGGACTTCATTTAATTCATTCAGTCAAATAAATAATGGTTGCCATTCACAACCCTGGTCAATAGTCTGAATTCTTACCGAGTTAAGGATAATAAATATTTTGTGTCCCTTTCATGGAAACGGTGCCAAAAATGTTTGGCTATATTGCTAGTAGAAGAGCAAGCCCAGCTCTTTTCGGCTTTTAAGCGTTGTTCTCTGTCTTTTAATAGGTTGTTGTGCTGAAAGGGTACAGAGACTTTTATTTGTTGTGAATCTGACTGAGCACCTTGTTTTGCTAGTAAATCTGTCTTTTCATATCCCACAATTACGCAATGCCCAGGTACGCACTGAAGGAATACTGTAATCTCCTCACTTAGTGTACACAATGCATCGAAACATTCCAGGACTGTTTTTGATTTGATGTAATTTAAGGGCTTTTAAAGCGGCCTGACTGTCTACGTAGAAGTACAGTTTTTTGTTGAATGGACTTTCCTTAAAGTAGACTGCAGCTTTATAAATCGCAGCAAATTCAGCCTAAAAAATGTTGCACTCTTCCGGTAGTTTGAGTGAATTACCTTAGACATAATATGTGATAAATGTTATTCTATAAAAATGACATCAGATGTTCTTGCAGTTAAGTGGCCATTCCAGAGTTGATGTATATTCAGGTTCGTTGCATTTTCCATGACAAATCTATTAAGCTAATTCACCTTAGAGCCACCAAGGTCTGCGTCCTGATTCTATAGATCCATGACTTTAAAAAAACTGGAAAGAAGAAGTCGAAAACATTTAAATCAGTCAGTCTTCCGGGCCAGTGCAAAACACCAAAACGAGATATTGAGCGGTCGGGCAGCACTTGCTTTCGAATGTTCGCTGTCTCTCGTGCTCTGTATGCGGTTACACCACTCTACTCAAACTGCATGTTCCCGAATTCAAATTCGTTAAATATCAGCAACAAGAAGTTGCTGATCTTCGATCTATAGTGATCACTAGTAGCCACGGTATCAGACGACGTTACTGAAATAAAATCATTTCTTCTGAAAATATCACACTGGCATCAAACAGTGACTTTGAGAAGATGTAAGGTAATGGCTTCTTACACGCGATTTTCAGTGCTGCAGAATCGATAGTTTTGATTATTCACATATTCGCTGAGGACAACTGCAGTCAGAATCTTAATATTATCAACCACACGGTAGCTCAGCTCAGCCCAATTAACAATGAAATTTACGTTCAGCCAAAACAGCCACTGACAATTTGTAAAAAACACAAAATTATTCCAATTAGTCGCCATGACATAGCATTTCTGTTAACAGAATCTCAACTCCAACACCACCGAGCATTTTATGAAAACTATAGTGAAAAGAAATTTTAATGCATTAATCCCAACTTTGTTAAAAAAAACTTCACGCCTTTGAGTGCAGTATACTGCGCAGAGATTTGTAATAACCTGCTGATTAAGACATTAATGTGTAGACCAGGATACGTATCTTAAACGACTCACTCTTTTGTGATTTTCTTAAGCTTCCAATGACCAAGAGAAACATGATTTTGAAACCGACTTTCAACCGGCTTAAAACCGGATCATCTACATCAATACTCCTTACCACACACACACATGTGACATGAATGTAAGTTAGCATTACTAACACTAAAAACAAATAGCTGCAACGACAAAAAACAAACAAAAAATGTGAAAACATAAGCGACAGAAAGCGAAAGAATTCCATGAATAAATAATAAAATTAACAACATAATACATTAACCCGCAATTAAGTAAGTTTTTGGTGCACAATAGCACGGAGGCACGGATGTGGGCGTAACTTGGTGCCTACTACTAACATGTGCATGTGTGTGTGTTATGTTTGAAAAAGTTGTGATATTTCTTTCACACGTTTTTGTTCCTTTGTGCAACTTCTTTAATAATTGTCATTAACGTCAACTTTGTAGTCATCCTCATTTTAGAGCTGTGCTGCATGTTCAAGGGTTTCACCGGCTCAATAGGATTCTTAGGAAAAGCTGTATATCACACATTGTACGTACATTAAATACGTTATTATCTGGTGCTGCTTACGTTAAATAGCATCATATGTAATTATCCTTTGAGACAGCCGTTTGTTGTAGTTGTTTCGCTTCACTCAAGACTATGCCTGTTCGAATCGCAAGTATAATAGGCTTAATGGGGGGTTTTTGTTCGAATCGCAAGTATAATAGGCTTAATGTGAAGATGTAGCTTTAAAATTTCACGCTTTAAAAGTTTCTACATTTTTGCAAAAACAAAAATATTTCACGTGATATATATATTTTCTGCCAGGATTAAAATAATTGGGTGTTCTGGCGTTCTTACGGAAGAAAAATGAGACTTGATTTTATGTTATTATTTTAGATTTATTGAACAGTGCATTCACAAATAATTATTACATATTGAAACAACATTTGTACGATGTAGAATAGTAGAACCATAGCAGTGGAACCATTCTGTACACCCAGAGCTATCCCACACTGATAATTAAATGCCATGTCGTAGAAAGTATGTTGTACTTCAGTCGAACTGTGATTCACAGATCGACTGAACTTATGGTGGTGGCGAACCCATAGTTATATGGTCTAATAATCAGAATCTCAAAGAAAGTTTTTATAATGAAAAATGAAAGTTACATAAATTATTGAAAAAATTGGAACTGATAAGTACTGTCGTATTTATCAGCGGAATATGGGATCGATATGAGCATTTTACAACATAACTTAACATAAAGTGTTGCTAGAAAGATCATTTTTCCTGTCAAATCAACGATCTTAAACTCACTATGCCGATTGCAAAGGGTCTTGGATGTATTGCTGATTCATCATAAATTGAACTCCTTATCACATGACCTAAGTCCTACTCAGTACCTACTTAGTGAAACATCTTATTATAAAAGAATAGGATTCTTGAAACGAAAGGATATGACCGTTAAAAAATTTACTTTCTGGAAGGAAATAGTTATTTCTGTGCTGGACCTGATGGATGCTGAGCATATATTTATTATTGACTTTAAGTACTCATGCGATATATTTTAAAGATGTGTTCAATTACATTGCTATGTGCCTTGCTTGAAAGATCTTTTGTAGTACCAAGTTATAGTGTTTATTAAAAATATATTCGCGCGGAAAAGACATTTACCAATATTATGGATATGACCTTAAAAAGGAGCTTTGCTATAGTAAACCTCGATCTTAACTGATATAACAATATACAACTTGAAAACAAAGTTTGTTAAAGTATTGAATTAATAAATTATTTTTCATTTCTGGCAAAGCAAAATATTAAATTGAACTATTTTTTTTAAAAACTTTATGCTCAAACACCTACATGCCATACATTCGTAGGCAATGCAAAATTTTAATCCAAAAAAAAAAAAGAGAAATGTTCACCTTCATTTAGCAAGCAACACCGATAATGACCTTTGCGTTGTCTATAATAAATTTTTCTACAAAAGAAAACCCTTAGGTCTACACAGCATTACAAGTAACAAGACAAGAAATTCGCATTCGCACAATAACAAATTACCTGGGGGAAAAGGTTACCAGCTGCAAATAATGAAATAAAAACGCAAAAAGTAGAAACGTTTTGAACACAAACAATCCAAGAATTTCTAAGAAGCAGCGACAATATTTATGAGCCTGATGAGAATACAGGTTCAAAGGGTAATAAAAAAGGGTTTCGCATTGCTTAAATGAAGAGAATAGAAAAAAAAAAAAATATAGCGAAATGTGGGTACTGTCACATTGCACATATGTGATGTGCGCTGCCTTCATTTTCTAAAATGATAAAAAAAATTGTAGTTGTAAACTACAAATTTTGTACGATGTGCAAATGTGGTGGGAAAGTTTGTAGTTTACTTCCGTAACCATTTTTGCGGAAGTGTTGCCATTAAAGACTGCCGCTTGGATCAGGCAGGCGGGATTTTTTCGTTTTTTCATTTTGGTTTTGGCAGCAATTTGGTACATTTTTCGCAGGCTAACAACGTTGAAGCCGCCGCAGTAATAAACGTCAGCTGTTGGCATCATTTACATAAGCGCCATATTAAGCATAAAATGTTTGCATATCCAATTATCGCACGTACAGTGGTGGCACTTGTTACTCGCACAGTTTTCCTATCAATAAGATATAATGATGATTACGAAGCCTGCAATTTATAACTTTCCAATTATATAGAATGATATTTTCCACATATGAGGAAGCCAGCTAACGTTTCTTATCGTACAAGAGCATCCTTAAATTGTCGAGCATCATATAGTCATCCAACAAAAAACCGCACACATTAAATTCAGCTTCAGCTTCGGCACCGAAAAATACCATCATCATTTAATCATAAAATACGCTTTAGCCACACACACACACACACACACACACACGCACACACATGCATGCGACCACAAGCACATACATAGCACTGACTTACATTGCTTAAGGCGGTTGCTGTTTTTGCAGTTTGTGGTAGGCATTATGTGGTAAAATCTTTATGCTCAATGTTCGTCGGCAGTCATTTTGGTCCTTTTTTTTTGCAGTTTCGCATTGTCGTATTTTTCTCGTTATACTTTTTTTTTTAATTTTCTGATTTCTTTTTAGTTGGTTGTCATTCTGATAATTGTAAGTAGGTCAGCAACTATTAGTGAAGTGAAAACATTACATAAGATTTCTGTTCTGGCGGCGCACATTATTTGCTTCCGGCCGACATACCCCCCGCCGTCATGATGCAGCTGCTGTGTACAGTGGCTTGGAGTTGCATTGAAATAAAATAAATAATTTCAGAACACAATAGTGATTGTTAAGATAGAGATTAAGTTAGATTGTTTATTAGTACTAATTGTAAGTAAAATTGCTTTTAGTTGTTTAGTAACGATAAAGGTTTCTGTTCGCAAGCGAAGTTTTCCGTATGTATCGTGAGGTAATGTTTAAGAGCAGGCATGGCCAGAGCAGTTGAGTAAGGGAGCTGAAAATCTGGCAATAAGGTTCAGCTCTCTCCAGCTCTTTTGCAGTTGCTGTGACTTTTTCTCAACTATTCTGCGCCATATATTTCTCGGACAACCCGCTCGATTTCCATTTTACGTTATCGAACTCCACTGCGTAGAGTAGTTAGCTCTGGAATTGTCGCTTTTTCGAAATCAATTTCCGTCGTTGAGAAATGTCTTTAGTTTCATGACATGTTCCCTACACCGAAAAAAATAATGACGATTTTTTTGACAAAAATTTTTTGTTAACTTTTAGGTACAAATTTTTTGTTAGAACAACAAAAATTTTGTGCACTTAACGAAAATTTTGTTATACCAACAAAAATATTTTTATAAAAAATTTCCGCGTAACAAAAGTTTTTGTCAATTCAACAAAAATCTTTTTGTTAAAATATTTTTCAAAAATAACAAAGAACTTTGTAGAAATAACAAAAGTTTTGTTACGCCAACCACAAGCTACCCTTAAAATTTACCAAAGACATTGTTAAATTAACATGATTGCTTCTGAATGTCATTTATGTAGGTTTAACAAAATTTTCTTTACGACAACAAAGTGATGTTTGGTGTAAAATAACAAAAATTTTTGTTGACTTAACACTGGAAAATGTTTACAACATTAGCTTCGGCACATTACAAAACATTCGTTAGTTTAACAAAAAAGAAGTTTTAATTGTGGTGATATTTTCGTAAACACAACAAAACTTTTCGTCAATAGAACATAACAAAAAGTATTATAACGGGACTTCAAAATTTGGCCATCGGTGTTAAAAAAAATGTTGGTTGATTTTACATAACTTTTCGTTAACATAACGAAACTTTTTGTCAGTACTACAAAAATCAGAGGTATTATAACGGAACTTTTAAATTTAGCATTCGTTATTGAAAATCGCTTGTTAGTATACTTTTATCAGTCGGTTTTATACATAAGTTGTGTTAAAAAATAAAAATTGTGAGTGCTTCTTTTAAAAGTAATGGCAACATTCTTTGAAAATTATCAAAACTGCGACGAATTAAAAGGAGCTTTTAATGAGATAAAGGAGAAAAATCAATTACTCGCTGTATTGCATGGTAAGTAAGTATATGTATGTATGTTTTACTAAAATATGTATGAATTCTTGTGTTGGTGATTTTTTCCTGCTAGCTTGTGAAGTAGACTTAGAGGCGCTTAAATATATTAAACTACTCTACTTGGAAGAAATTTTTAGAAAAATACCTGACATTCCCGTAGGTCAAAGAATTTCGTTTGAGAAGAAACTGTTCAACTGGCAAAGAAAATTGGTGAGTTTTCATTTTTATAGTTAACGTTTTTATATTATAATATAAACGGTTTGTTTATTAAAACAGGGTACTCTGGCTTACTGCGAACATTGCTCTGCTTTTTTATAAACACACAATCAAAGACATACATACAATTTTACTTACAAGTCTGCAGGTATGAAATGCTTCAAGTGCTTTAAAATATTTGATAGTTTAGCTTTACTTGTGCTTCATTTTAAATCTATTCATATTTTAACCACTAACAGTCATTGCCAATGTTGTACGAATTTTATCAATAGAAAGTATTTATACATGTTGTATATCATCATTATATTTTTATACCTACTTATATACATATAATAACACACTTATCTTTTCCCACAGAATTTTGTGAGGAGAAAGATAGCAGCAATAGACTACTAACGGAATATCTGGACGACGATGCAGTTGAAAGACTATGGAGGTGCAGTTCAGGTCACAGACTTCTGTTTATATCTGCTAGTAAATCCACTCACGAAATACTAGCAACTTGGAATCACTACAAAAAATCATATGGTCACAGATTGTAGTAAGGGCGTAATTATTATAATCATTCCGAATCTGGTCGCAGAATTGCTCCATCACGTCAGGTTTTTGAGATATCCTAACCTAAATGTGCCAAAAATGACGATTTTTCTCAATTTTGAGGTTAAATAGCTCTAAGGATTTTATTTTTCTTGGAAAACTATGAACGGCATCTTAAAGTACTAGTCTTTCTCTTTCAAATGCCGTTGAGTTTATTTGAATATCTTTTTTTTTCTCTGAGATATGGCATTTTGACAAAGATTGACAAAGACACAGAAACAGTGACAGGCATACACAGACAGACACTGACGCAGATAAAAAATGCCATGTCTCAGAGAAAAAAAAAGATATTCAAACAAACTCAACGGCATTTGAAAGAAGAAGACTAGTATTTTAAGATGCCGTTCATAGTTTTCCTACAAAAATCAAATCTTTAGAGCTATTTAACCTCAAAATTGAGAAAAATCGTCATTTTTGGCACTTTTAGGTTAGGATATCTCAAAAACCTGACGTGATGGAGCAATTCTGCGACCAGATTCGGAATCGGCGCATCGAAAACCTACGGAAATAGATAATCTGGTTTCTGGGTATAATTTTTGTCGGCCTGTGTAATTGATGAACATTTTTATTTGCAGATTGAAATTGATTTTGCTGCTCTATTCAAGGATCATCCAATTTCTATAGAAAAAGAGTGGAATAGTTTCGTTCCGAAAATTCTTCATCTCTTTCAATCGAAATTGAAATCTGTTGAGTCTAAGGACATATTGAGTTCCATAAATCTTACTTCGACTTCGAAAGGTAAATTTAACATAAGAAACTAGTATTTATGTATATTTATAGTAAACTTTCACTTCTATAAGGTTTCAAACTAAGTACTTACATATATTTTCTTTACAATTTCTCAGAAGGACGAGATGCTGGAATATTTTGGCTGCTACACACCGTTTTGGCTCCAACAACAAAAAAGACCACCAAAGATTGCAATGGTAAAAAAAGCCTTACAAAGTTTACAATTCTGGATTCCCAAAAATCGTTCATTTTCATCGCTGAAACAGTGGCAGAAATGGAAGACCAGCTTGCCAAATTAAATTTAGATGGTTCTAACATTCAACCAAGGATTCTCGTTGTTGGTGATAGCATCCTCAATCCACAACAAATTTTAGTATACTTTGACGGAATTAAGTATTTATTTATTTCAGTTGTGAAAGCTGCAGAAGTCTGCTTTAAGATATTTAATGTCTTTAACTTAAAATATCCCTTAGAAAGTATTGCCGTTTGGCAATTTATTCAAAGTTATTTCTATAATATTAAAACAAAATTCGATGTATCCTTTCCCAATATTTTACAAATAAAAATGATCTTAATCAAATTTCATAAATATTGTATTGTATTCACACCAAAGAAAACAATAAATATGTTAATGAAACAAAATCAATATTGCTGCAAATAGTTTTTGTATTAACAAGTTTTTAGGTTATACACGTTCCTAAGTATATTATTAAGAATATTTAACAAAAATATTTTGTTAAATTAAAGAGTACAAAACCTTTATTTAACAAAAACATTTTGTTAAATTAAAGAGTACGAAACCGTTATTTAACAAAAATGCTTTTTCAAGATTACGAAACATTTTTTGTTAATGTGAGAAATTGTTTCGTTAATTTAACAAAATCATTGTTAGCCTAACGCAATATTTTTGTTAAAAAATATTTCACATTGTTAAATTAACAAAAGTTTGCGTTAAGTTAAGATTTATTTTTGTTAATCTGAGTGTATATAAATTTTTGTTAAAACAACAAAAAATGTTGTTAAATACACACAATTTTTTGTTATCCTATCACAACGTTATTTTAACGTTATCAATTTTGTTACGATAACAAAACACTAGGTTGGATCAAAAATAACGAAATTTTTTGTTCTGCTAACATGCTTTTTTGTTAATTTAACATACATTTTTTTTTTCGGTGTACAAAAATGTTCATTAGACATACGGCTGAGCTAGATATTCTGTAGCGTAGGCAGCTATTAACAAGGTTGTAACGATATTCTCTGGGTCGGGGTCCGTCAATCGGTTTCCGACTGACTGAAACAGCTTCTTCGCCAAATTGTGGAGCTGTTCTTATTTTATGTTTCGCATAAACAAGTAGCGAATCATAAGCACGTTGGATTTTTATACTGCAGTGCTGCCACCCGGCTGTAGTTTATTTTATTCTGGTCAATTTTAGCTTAAGTATATATTTTTTAAGGAAATTTAGTTGAAATAATTTGTAAATTTGTCAAAATACATTACGTGGGGCGATTTTTGCTCTGCTCTAAATCTTCGTCACAAGATCCAGCATAGAACCAATTGATAATATATAAGATTGTACAACTTTGGCTTTTCCCAAACCAGAAAGAATTCTACAGTAAATAAACCTAAGGGTTATTCATATGTGCAGAATTATAAAGCGTTTGATAATGCTAAAAAATCCTTGATTACCTTAAGAAAAGTGCAGAAAATGCGTATAACTTCTAAGAGCTATAAGTCAGATTGAGATTTTGTGGGTGTATACGATCATGGTACAGAATTTATTCCATCATTATTATTTTACTATGCTAAAACTATAGTAATTGACTTTTTCTCAGCCTATTGTAAGTCCTTTGCTTTCAAATGATTACTTTGGATACAAGGATCAGCCACGCGAATGAGAAATGAAATTATCAAGTTTTTACCACATCCATCCCACTTTTGCATACTTTCTGCTCAACGGTATCCACATTCTATGCTCAGTTATGGCAAGATCCTGCTGTTTTTGTATGCTGTGGCTGGCATTTCATTCCATACAGAAATGTCTCCGTCGTCGTCGTTGTCGTCTTTTCATTCAGGCATAAAACCCGTAATGCATTGGATAAAATTTTGTGCTTTTACTTGGTGTAGTGAATTCTCCAAAGTAAAAGAATTGTTCTGCTGTTGTCTGCTTAACTGGGCTGACTTGACTGCTTCTAGGGTACGGTGAAGCCAGTGGCGTAGAGCAACATCTTTCGATGATAGTACAATAGGCGACGATATTTTTTGGAGGTTCATATAAAAGTTATACATAGGGTGCCTTACTTTGCTAAAAATACTTGCAGTAAACCTATAAAATTCAAAAAAAACAAAATTTCAGTCGTATTCCTAAAGATATCTTGCGGTGGCCTCTCTAAGGCCAAGGCCCCTGCTTGCGCTACACCAGCGGGTGTTACTTACATTTATTTAATTATACGAACATTGCAGCACAAAGTAAATGTTACTGCATTTAGGTCGCTTAGTTGGTTGCTTGTGCTATACGACAACAGATTCAACAAGAGATAGTGAAATTAATTGTGGAACAAGTGTTGTCATGTTTGTGGAAATGTATGCGAGCAATATATGTACATAGCTTGGTGGTTGCTGATGTGACCGACTTCCGTATAATGGTATGTTATTTTTAATACCATATTTAAAGTTTATGATGTTCGGCTAATAAAAAATAACCATAATCATGTCTTGAGAGGAAAACACAGCAGGGAGCTTAACTAAATTAGTTTAAGAGATGTAATGTTGAAGATTCAAAGGCAAGGCATAGCAGAGAGAAAATAAAAGCAAAACGCTTGTCCGAGTAATGATAACCAAAATGAAAATATGTCAAGTATTTTCGACTTCTGAATTGAGAAAACCTCCAGTATTTTACAACAACATAGTGAAAACTACGCAGAAGGCTTTGTGAAATAAAAGGGCTTTGAATTGAGACGGGGAGACTTTGACAGTTCATTGCGGTCATGTTACATTCTCCATTGTTTATTTTTTTATTATTTTTCAGTCACTCAAAACAAATCATCGTGCCAAGGTGCAGCATCGAGCAACGCATGCAAATGATAAAATTTTGTTATGAAAATGAGTGTGCTCTTGTGGCAACTATGCGCACGTTGCGCCGGTTTTAGGATTTACATGTTTGTCCATCCTAGCTCGACTATTCAAAGTTTCAGTACGTCAACAAAACGTAAGATCTACCAAAAAAATCGCCGTTGTGCGTGAGAGTGTGCAAGACAACCAGAGGCAATCAATTTCGTACCGTAAAGAAGAGCTCCGCCGATATCAATTTGGCGAATTTTGCATCGCGACTTTAGCCTGTATACATACAAAAATCAACTAACCCAAGAGATGAAGAGAAACGACCATAGACAACGTCCTAAGTTCACTGCCTAGGATCTGTAGCAGTTGGAAGCGGACCCCGATTCCAGTAAAAAAAAAAATTATCTCCAGCGACGAGGTTCGTTTTTGAATAAACGGATACGTCAACAAGTAAAATTGCAAGATGCAGGACGATACCAATCTAAACGAGGTTCAGCAAAAGGTAATGCATCAGCAGAAAGTCGCTATTTGGTTGTGAATTGTGGGCCGGTGGCATCGTTGGTACTTACTTTTTTTAAAACATTGCCATCACCATCAGCGGAGAGCGCTACCGATTAATGATAACTAATTTTTGTTGGACACAAATTAGATGATATGTTTTTGAACAGCGTGTGGTTCCAATAGTTCGGCAATATGCACGACTGTTTTGAAGGCATGGTTATCTCACGCAGAAGCAACTTGAGGTGGCCACCGTGGTCGTGCGATTTGACTATGTGAAATTATTTCTTTTGGGGTTTTCTTAGGTCGTAGGTCTATGACAATAAGCCACAAACGATCGGTGCAATCAAAGTCAACATAGCTTATGCCGTCGCTCAAATTCAGCTTGATGTATGCGCCAGAGTTATCGCAAATTTGACCTCTCAGTAAAGCTGCGACAGCCATTTGAACGATATCACAATTCACATATTATGTCATCAATAGGCCTTTCAAATGAACCAATAATTCGTTGATATCTCACACACAACTTGTTTTATTCAATTTTAACATCAATCTGCCCCAATTGAAAAACCCTTTGTGATAACTTCAATTAAGCTGTTTTTCTCCATCAACTGCCGTTCCATGCATTAAATTGTAATCAGAAGGTACTACAGCAATACTTTTGAAAAAAGTTTCTTCGACTTTAATTTTAACGAAATGTGAAATATGACAAAGAAAGCTACAGCCTAAGGAGAGGAAGTATGTTATACCATTTGAGATGGGCGGTTATTTCAATTGTCACGTATGGCCAATTTCTCTTAAGAAATCCTGTGAAAGAAACCACTCCCCTAAGGTAGGGACTTATGTTGTCCATGGAGGATGCTTATTTCGATGGTTGCGGCGGGCGCGCTCTTCTGAAACCATCGCGAAAACCCAGCTTCAGCAACCACTAAGTAGACAAAAACTTTAAACAGAGATATTGTATGGAGAAATGAAGCTAAAAACTAAACTCTGTTGTTTGATTTTCTTTTTCTTTTAAACTAACAATTCTCAAATGCCACATTAGGCAATTTTAATTAACTTCATTACTTAACCAGGTACTTCCAATTATTTATACCTATGCTATCAACACTACTAAGTACCTTTTCATGCTATTTAGTGATATTTATGCGAAATTTCAAGTGAGCGTGCTTAGATAAAAAAAAGCTTCCCTTTATGTTCCGGATTCAACAACACAAGCATAAAATAAAACAAAGAATACTAAAGGTATTCGCAAGCAACATGCGACCACACTACACTTGCATCGAATTAAGCCACTTAGCTGTCGGTTATCACTGTCGCAGGAAGTACCTGAGCAGAAAAAAAAAAAAACAAACGTTTCCGGTTTGTACTTTTTATGACATCTCGTATATTATCGTATAGCGTACTTTTCTCTCATATCTTTAGTTTTGCTTTATTTTAAAATCTTTGTCAAGGGTCGCATTAAAAGTTACGGGTGCGAAATGTTTCATTGCGTTTTTATGCATAAAAACAAACGCATGAGTACCAGTTTTTGTATTTGTACTGAATTATGATACTGCATTTAGTGAAGCCCTGAACTTTTAATTTGAATCAGCAAAGCATAAGCGACAGTATTCAACTTTATTTTAATCTCAATTTAGTGCAACAATAAATCATAATGTGAAATAGCAGAGCTTAGGGATATGCATTTTTTTTTGAGGGATACTTTTGGAGCTTAGCACTTTAATCAGTTACATTGATGGCTTTTTTAAGAAACTCTAGCTTCACTGTATCAGCATTGAAGTACCAAGTAATGACTTTTAGCATAAGCAGAAAAAAATTCTAACTAACCATCCGTATCAATAAAACTGACTGAGATATACTATTAAGTCCATTCCAGTTTTATTTCAGAAATAGCTTTTTATGAACAACATCCTAACACAAAATTTTAGTATGATTGTTGCTATAGTTTACTAGATGTATCATTTAAGGAATTTTACTTATATGGGAGATGCCACACCCACTGTTGTTATCTCGCCCGCTGTTGATTCAGACATACCCTATAGCAAGTCAACTACATACTTTACATTTTATACCAATTTCTGCAATAGTTAACTTAAAATAACGTCAAGAACTTGTTGTTAAAATGTGATATGCCACGCCCACTGATGCAATAACGTAGACCTAGATTTAATTTCAAAGTTGAAAGTAATAGACATCGCTCTAAAAAAATTTTATGAAGATTATTCTCATGTCACATTACATAACATTTAACGAATTCTTTTGTATGGAAGGTGCCACGCCCACATATAAAATTCCTTCGAAGTTCATTGTATTTCAAGTCTTTTAGTAATAGACATCTCTACATCAAGTTTAATTGGAATTACTACCATAGTACAATAAAAAGAACATTTAATGTGTTTTGCTCGCATGGGAGGTGTCACGCGCAAAGGCACTGTTGCGCCCACTTTTGGTTATGAGTTACCATAAAACACGTAGATGCCACACTAAATTTCATAGTGATAACATTTGAAGCTCTCTTATTATAATATTTATAAATATTGTGGGCATTGCCACACCCTTCAAAGAGCTTAACCAGTAAAGTTTGCATTGATAACTGCTTTCAGTGGTATTAACTCAAAAATGTTTATGAAAATCGTAGGTGCAGTTTTCGAGTGAAATTGCATCAATATTTTCGATTGTTTAAAAGTGTCACGCCTACTTTTTAAATTTCGCCACTTTTAGTACAATTTAAGTTCTTAATATGAATAAAAAAAATGGTTTAAGTTGGTTTGATTTAATTGCTTAACGATAAGCCTGGACTAATTATGATCACTGTCTAGTTTTTTATGCTAAGATAAAACTTAACAAAGTCAGCAAAAGAATATGATCCACTTTGAAAGTGTGCCTGTATATTAAGCAGTGTTTTAAAAGAAGTTGTAAGGGTTAAATATTTTTAAGCGTGGGAAATTATGCATTATATGAATGTGATTTCCCAAATAAATTGCCTTGCTGGTAAGTCAATTTTTTTTATTTGCAATTTTTTATTGCTGTATGACTCAATGGCCTTTGCCATTTATTTGCAATTAATATTTGTATATAACCGGATCAAAATTTTGATAATAAAGCGATTAACTTATCTTCATATCAGCCAAAGATATATGGTTGATTGACAAAGAGTAGAAGTCGATTTTTTATCACAAAATAAAACAGCATAAATGGTTGCTGTACGTATATGCGAAATTTTGCCAGAAGGGTTTTATCTTGTTCGATTCAAGGAAACAAAGTAACACATACAGTGTATTTAGAAGAAGCAAAGCTTCAATGCTAATCTCATAAAAACAACTTATATTGTTTTCACTTGTGATCACAGACTGGCTATTGCCCACATACATTACATGATATGTTATGATAATACATTATCATAAAAAATGAAGATAACGTAGAACTAACATGTGAAACATCTAATATCATTGCCAATTTACAAGTGATTAGAAACAGTTTACATGCGGTTGCCACTTGCAGTATACGAACAAATAAAATTAAATTGAATAAAATCAGATATTCCACAAATGGAAGCAGAGGCACATAAATATGACGAGGGAAATTTTGTACAAAATTATCCTCCAGCGCAGTCAGCACGACATTGTCAACATCCTATAGAGCCATATTATGCACAAGGTCAAGAATCTGCAAGGAATTGGCCACAATTTATGTCTGTCGGAGCAAGTAAATATTGACAGAAAATGAAAATTTATCTTCACTTAACCTCTCTCATCTTCTACATATCAGGTGCTGGCATCATTATTACTGGTGGTATGAGCATGGCTTGGAGCGTAGGATTTAGTGGGACCATAGTGGAGCTTACGCGGTATATGTTAGTTTGCTGGTTTGTTATGGTCATAGTAGGAGCGATTTTTAGTGCAATACTAATAGGTTTTTTGAAGAAAAAGCTACTTATGGTGAGTAGAAAAGTCATGTCTCATATATATAGTGCATTATCACTGATATTATTCTTTAACAACAGTTTTTATCATCGGTGTTGGTGATGGTCGGTGGTATACTATTCATATCATTACATGACAACTACGGAGCTATCATGGCTGCACGTCACATTAATGGCTTTGCGGTAGGTTGGATTCTTGTTGTAACTTTTGTTATGGCTGGTGAGGAAGCTGCAAAAGAGCTGCGGGGCACTTTAATATCTTCAGTTGAAGCCACTGCCTTCAGTTTTGGTATCTTCATTCAAATACTCTACTATGTGCTACGGAGTTGGGATGTAGATGCTGATTTTGAAACAGATAGGACACATGGCATATTAGTATTAGTTTTTGGATTTATCTCACTTGTTGTTATATTGACGCAAGTAATCGAGTCTCCAGTTTACTTTTTGGAAAAAAATCAAGAAGATTTAGCCAATGAAAGCCTACTGAAATTGCAACGACCTTGCATGGGCAGTGCCGAAAAACAAGCTCAATTAGAAGATTACAAGCAATATATCACCGAAAGTGCAGGCAATGGATCAGCAACATTTACCGCACTCTTTAAACTTTGCATTTTGCGTGGTATTATCGGCCTTAGTTTTACATACATAGTAACAACTACATTAGGCTATGCTTCTTTTGGAAAACAGTTTAGACATCAAATGGGAACTGATGAGGTTGCTAGCATAGAGGCACAATTTCGGGGTGCAAAGGTTGACAACTTAGATTTCAATTGGCCTTTTCTTGTCTATGGTCTATGTCGTTTTGCCGGTACCTTATTTGGTAGCTTTTCACAAGACCGTCTGGGTCGTAAGTTAACTCTGAAGACATGCATGTCAATTTGCGGTGGTATGACCATCGGTGTTGGCATTATTTTCAATGACGTTTTGAATGTTTTAAATTCATCAAAAATGTGGACTGCACTGATTCTGTTATTTGTGTATCAATTTTTTGCTGGTGTATGTGTTACCTCATTGTCATCATATTTGACTGAAGCCTTTCCCGTGAAAGCTAAGCCCTTCTGTATTGCATTTGTTTTGACTATTGAAATGATTATGTTTATTATTTGTGGAACAATTGACTTAGTTTTTAGTTCTATATCGCAATATTTCAATGTTTTGGGCTCTTTTTCGTTAATATTTGTTGTTTTTACCATACTACTTTTGCCTGAAACAAAACAGACAACTTTAGTTGAAGCTTTGCGAAGATTTGGAAGTTTTTTAAATATTAATTTTAAGTGATTTATAAAATGTAAAACATATAATACGCACATTTATTTTAGAAAAAAGATAGTGAAAAAGCAAAGAAAAAACTTAACATTTTATGCGAGAGAAATTCACGTTTTGATAAAATTTTATGTATTGCAAATAAAAATAACAACCTCTTATTTTCACATCGGCTATATTTTGATTTTGCTAATTTCCTTAAGCATTAAGTATGCAGCTTAACCATATAGTATGTACCAGGAGACTGACCATAGTTCAGTTTTTCGTTTTGCCTTTTAAAAAAGTCGAAAAAATATGAAAAAAGGTGAACAAATTGAAAGAGGCTGAAAAAGTCGATAAAATATGGAAAATTTTGAAAAGTTCAATGAGGTTGAAATACTCGATTAAAATTGAGAGAGGTTGAGAAAGTCAACCGCATTCCAAAACTTATCACAATATTATTTGCGAGTTATGTCCTAACTACTCTTCAGACTTAGGGCCATGACTAACTCACTGTTTCAGACCAGCCCGATTTTGATCAAAAAATAGCTTTTTATAAACAATATTCGAACATCAAATTTTAGTATTTAGATTTAAGGTAAATAACTCGTTTGGAAGGTGCTACGCCAACTGGTGCTATTTCGCCAAATTTTAATTCAGATAAGCTAACTACATCAAATTTCATAACAATAACTGCTATGGTTCACTTAAGTTAACGCTCGCAACTATTTGTTAACATGGGACGTGCCACGATCATTTCATTTGGAAATATAGTGACCGACATTTCTTTATCAAATTTTATGAAGATTAAACTTGTAGCACACTACATACATCTTTTAACGTTGTTTGCTTGCATGGGAGGTGCTACGCCCACAAGTTTTGTTGCGCTCATTTCTGGTTATGAAATACTTTAAGCACTTAGATCTGCGACATTAAATTGTATAACAATTATAATATTATAATTGACTCAAGAACTGAAGCTTACTGATCACGGAAAGCGAAAAAAGTTCTTTGAATGGATTATGGCACAACAATAAATGAGTGTTGATTTTGGGCTAAAGGCATAATCGGAACATTCTTCTTCGAAAATGCGGTTGATCAGGCAATAACACTTCATGGGGCTCGCTATAGGTAGACTATAATTCAGTATCCGTCGGGACGATGCACATTGGTGAGATGTCATACAAATTGAGGAAAAAAAATAGTAGGAATCGCCATGGCACAACGAATTTCGGCACATACTTTTCTTAGATCAAACATAAGAAAATTTAGAAATATAGGTGCAAAAGCTCAACTGCCACGCCTGCCTACCATGTAAACAAAATTTCAGAAAGGTTTTAAAAATGATAATAAAGCAACGAATTTCAGCACAGATCTTATTAACATCAAGTGTAAGAAAACTTGTAAGGATGGGCATGAAATATCAACTGCCACGCCCAACTTCCATGTAGGTATAGTTTTAAAAATTTCTTAAAATGATAATAAATCATTGAATTTCAGTGCAGATCTCTCTTTGGTTAAGAAAAATAAAATTTATAAAGTTATGGGTGGCAGGTAAGCTGCTACGCCCACCTTTGATGTGGGTGAGATACTGAAAAGATTGAAAAAATTATTAAATTTTTACCTTGGCCTATGCCATGAGTATTAGCATTTTTTTTCTTGTAAACTTTAGAACAATTTTTCCTTACGAAGGATTAGTGGAAAACAAAAAAGGACAAATTACGTTTAAATAATTGTCCTCATATGTCCTAAGAAACTGATGCATTTCAAGTCACAATTAAGACAGTGGCGACTAGCAGTACACAGTAACTGAAATATCAATATTTCCTTAGGCAATTTCTTTCTACAGCTCACTCCTTATAGTCCTGTTGCTGCTTTAATTTCTAAGAGTTGACTAACCAACATTTACATGAATTATTTCCATAATATTGAATGCTTCTGTTGTTGTTTTCATTGCATTGTTACAACAAACAATTCATCAGTAGAGAATTGGAGCAGCAAAATGCAAAAAAAAAAACAGAGCCCGTCAACCTGCATTTGAATTATATTTATTGTTATTCTTATGGTTGTTATTGTTTTGCATGAAAACTGCAACGCTGTAATGTTTTTCATGCCAGAAATATTGCTGTTTGCCCTGCAAATGTTAAAATATAAAAACAAAATTCCACTTGTTTTTTATGTTTTGCCTGATGCAAAAAAGTTGCTCCTCATGGCCTCATTATGAAGGATTTCCAACTTCCAACATTGGCTGCAGGTGGTGAGATTTTCAACATAAATATTTCTCCTACGGAGACTGACTCCGGTAACAGAAAAGCAACAAAAAAATAAAAAATCCTAAGCAAAAAATGAATGTTGTAAATTGCAAACTTCGCCATTTAGGATGCATCACTGACGCTGGGTGTTGGGGTTGAATTGTGTCGAGACTTTATTTCTACTGCTGCGCTGACTTAGTGCTACTCCATACTGAATGCGCCGCCAACACTACGTCACTTCACTTTTGTCAAGAGTTTGGCTTTTACTTTTGCGGTAGTGCTGCAATATTTTATGGTAACACTGATTTTGTTATCTTTACCCCTTCCACAGCTGTTGTTGTTTTGTCTTCACTGTATTTTATTTGTTCCTTTTATTTTGTGCATTTTGTCATAAGTTTTTTTTGTTTTTGTTTCTATTTTAATTTATGTCAGGCCAGCGGACTTTGTTGTTATTCATGGGGATTTATATTGTTTGTTGTGGTTTCTGTGGCAGTGTTGTTGACTTGATGTGGGACATTTAAATGTTGGCTTATATGTTAATAAGTGGTGTTATTAGACTTCTCAAGAGAGTGTTGAATGTAGCTTGGATTTTTGTTTTAGAAATGTATTTGGAAAAAACTAAAAAGGAAGTTTTAGCTATTTTTATTTAAAATAAAGCTTTTAGTGTTCACTTTTACAAATATTCTTTGAATTTTTAATGCTTACAATGTTGTGCGTTAATTCCTTCAAAGTCACTTACCTAAAAATAAAAAAATTTGTTATAACTTTTATTTGACTGGAAAAACTGAATCATTTGAAATACAAATATCATAAGAAAACTGGCTCAGAAGGAATGCCAAATACAAAATTATAGTTTTTCAAAATTCTAAAAAGTAGACAGAATAAAATCGACATCGGTTTCAAAGGTTAACACCGATTGATTAGCTAGAAGTATAGTCAAATGAACAATTTACTTTGGACTTCAATGGTACATATCTCATCTGAAAGACATTTAAAATGCTATACCATAAGCAAATTGGTGCTACGTCAACTGCACATAATATTTATTTACAGATGACGGGTCGTATGAGTAATCTCTAATACTTTTTTTTAACAGCAAAGACTTCTGCAAATAAAAAAGTCATTGACATACCGGCCATTTCATGTGAAGCGAACAACGAAAAAAAATGAGATTCTGAAATTAAGTCAATTCGGTCTCGTGTTATTTCTCGAAGATGGCTTACATCGTATTTATTTTTTGTATGAGGCTTAGTTCTCAATTTATGAACTTCTGAAAATTGAAATAAAATGAAAAACACAATTTTCGGAGGAAGTTTTGTGACGACGATTTTTATATAAAAATCGCCCCACATAAAAATCTTTACTTTTACTTATTTTTGTTATTATTATTTTAGGCTAAGGCTTAAATCGAATCACTACAAAGCAACAAGCAATCACGACATGAGTGACTACAACATCAAACGACACGACTGAAAGTATGTTCAAACAAGAAGCAACCAAACCTCGCGACCTGCTGACTAGCAACAGATCTGAAGGTAGTAAGCGACAATTAAAATCGAGGAGCGGACAGTCTGTGCAGTGAACTCAAAGCGCTCACATCGTAGCTTAGCTTTCTTAGCACCTGGTAGATATTTAGGTCCTCCACGGTAATATAAACCTCGCGTAATCAAACAAACCAGACTCTCATCGTATTTTCGCCTCTATTAATGCGTAGTAGCGATTTGGGCACTCTACATTAATACAGGTTACGAGCATTCGAACCCAACTTGGCTCTCAAACTTGTCGAGACCAACGCAACGTAAATGTTGCCTCTACTTATTAACGCTTTGTAGCGATTTAGGTCCCCTAAATTAATACAGGTTACGAACCTGCGAACCCAACTTGGCTCTCGAACATTTCTAGATCAAGACTCAAGCTCAAACTTGTTGAGCAGAACACATGTATAATTAATAGAAATAAAGAAATATGGTGTATACTTAAGTTTATATTTCAGTTACTTAAAAAAAAAGAAAATAATAATAAAATAACATATTTACAATCTAACCAGAAATCAGATTTGAAATTTAAATCTTTTTTTCTTGTAAAAAGCTGGAAGTAAACATTTCATAACAGAATTTAAGTGATTTCATGCAGTTTTTTTTATTTTAAATTCAAATTATATCTTAAAGTATATAGATAATGCACTAATAATTTCAAAATGGGAACAACATAAGTTTAGCGGAAGTAAATATTTGAATAAAAATTATATCCCTTTAAAATGGATCATATACCATTGCACCAAACGCAGATCAAAATGCAATCTCAATTGAAAGCTTAAAAAAACGACCATAATACATACGAATTAACGGGGTGTTTGCTTTGTGGTACGCTCGGAACACAACAGCTGCTGGACGTTCACAACTGATGTCTCTGAACTATCGAATTTTGCAACGAATAATTGAGCATTTGAAGATAAAGTTTTCGAATGCATTTAGCGGCAGCAGCGCTGCATGAACACTTGCAGGCGACATGCCGTTGCAACGCCTTTATGTATGCAGCAATTTTGTCTTGTGAATTCTGATGAATAGGAGAAAAAACAGCAAGCAGCAAAACCACCATAACAATCACGAGTACACGAACACAATTTGTAACACATGCAAAGAAACATATAGACCTGGTAGGAATTTCGGATAAAAGTGACTTTAGTTCCTAACGATATTCGCTTCTTTTCATTTAAAATTGAGAATATATTTCCTACAAGGTACGTACATACAGAAAAGACACGCTTTTACACTTCAAGGAAGAAAAATTCAAATTGCAATTGAACAGCGCGTTGCAACATTGAGAAGCTTTAGCCAAAGCTGTAGGATCAACTCGAGTTTATAGCAACGGCAAACTACAGTTAGACGACGACGACGCCGTATTATGGAAATTTTATTTGAATATTTCATAAACATTCGTGCGTTTTTTTCTTTACATTTTTTTCTTACTATCCTTTGCACACTTTAGCTCTGAAGATTTTTTACTCCTTTTTTTCGTTTGCACTACTACTACTATTTTCCTACTCTTGCTCACTTTCCGGATGCACCAAGCTGTTTCCGTTTTAAAAGGCGGCAGCAGCTGCCATTTCCGCTTCGCTTAAATGATGCCACCTTCAAAATTTGAATTTCAAAGCAGCTTCAGCTCCAGAAGCAGCAACAGCAACAGCAACAGCACAAGCACCATCTTTACGTATCCTTAGCATAAGTAGAAGATTTTGGCTTGGCCGCAGATTTTTTTTTACTCCTTTTAATTTGAGTCGTATTTACTAGAACGTTTTCGAAAAGGTTTTATTTATGTTAGCGCTATGTTAAGGTTGACTTATACGAATATTTCTATAAATTTTAGTTATTTTTAATGGATATGTATAAATGTAGTTCTATTACGGCTATGTTGATATTTATTGCGCTCTGAATTTGGAATATATCTTTTTCTGGCAACATTTTACTTTCAAAATGCTGGCCAACTATGTTGAAAAAACTGGGCGGAAAATATCTGTGAGTAGTAATTTTAGCTAAGTAGTTTTAAGCTCGCTCCGAAAACCAATTTTACTGTATGTTGGGAAAATCATTGATTCATTGGTGATATTTCCGACATCTGTCACAGTTGTGGTTATTTGAGTTTGAACGAAGTGTCTATCAGTTTTCAATTATATATCGAAACTTTTGAAAACTGTTGAACAAACAAAGGCCAATTTATATAGTCTTGAGGCACTCTGCCTTATTTTTTTTTTGTTTGACGTGGGCATTAAATTCAATGCTGCTCTACTATGGGCTGATGTATCAAAAGCGACATACCCACTGAGTATGTGATATGACATAATTTAATTTGTCTAATTTCTTAATCGGGAATATTTGTAATGCATAAAATCATTTACGTAAAGGAGCTTAAGAAAAATTTATCAGGGATTTAAATGCAAAAAAATTTAAAGGGAAGAAATATCACCATTACAATGAAAAGTTTACATAAAACTTGAAGTTTGAAATTGTATAAATTCTGGCATTAAACCATTGTGCATATAACTCAGATGTATTGTAGTATTGTTGTATTTCATAAGCATCTTTAAAGAAAAGTATTAAAAATTCATGAAAAAGTATTACTTTGCCCTATTATTTACGAATAGTTGTGCTACAAGTGTTGCAAGTACATTAGACTGACACACAAAAATATCGACACTCTGACTGTTTTGAAAGTGAGTTGATAAAAACGATTAGCGTACAATTTGCTTATTGCAGCTTCGTGAGAAAAAATTTTAACAAAAATTTTTTAAAATAATTTTGACAGAAGAACCAACGTCGTTTATTTGACCATAAAAGCAAATTCACATTGGAATCTTAAAGTCTCAAAAAATTCAAAAAGTTCAGAAAACGTTGACACTCACAACGTTGAAAAATTGTTAAAAGGTCGGCAAATGTTAAGAATTCGATAAAATGGTCATTCAAAATCGTTGGAAAAGACGAATAATTTGGAATACGTCCAAAATTTTTCTACTCGTATTCATGTGTTAAAAAAGTAGGAAAACCAAAAATATTGGGACACTCTGAAAAATATTGGAAACTGCGAATAAAATCTGAGAAAACGTTAAAAGTTGAACAGTCAAAAATGTTTAATAGAACCAAAAAGTGTTGATAGTATTGGCTAATGTTGATAAACGTTGATAGAATTTAATAAATATCTAATACCTTTAGAAAATTTGAAAAAATTATGATAAATTCGAAATATTTATTTTCAAATTCGAGAATGTTGAAAAAATCATAAAGCATCGAGAAAATGTTAAAAAACTAAAAAAATTATGAAACGTTCAAAAAACGTAGAAAAAAATCGAAATAGAAGTCAAAAAAGTTCGGTCAAAAATGTTGACAGTGTTGAAAATTTTTGAAAAATGTTTAAAAACGTTGAAAAGTTAGCATTGAAAAAGTTGATAAGACTAAAAAAAATGTTGTGGAAAGTCATATACATAGTATTCGAAAAGTTAGGAGTAATTCAAAATTGTTTGTAAATTCGAAAAAGGTTGAATAAATCGGCAATTGGTGAGAATAATATTTAAAAAGTCTCAACACGTCGAAGAATTATTGAAGAACTCGTAAAAACCATGAGATATTTGGAAAAATTTGAAAAATTTTGAACACTATGGAAAATTTCTCAAAAAAAGTTGTTGAAATATAAAATTATTTTTGAAATTTTTTCTTAAGAAGTTGCTATTGACGTCAATCCGTGATTTATCGTTTATTCTAAGCGAGAACTGCATATCATAACTTTTTTACTTGAAAATTTTAATGGGTGCTACAAATATATTGATAAGAATTTCTAGCGAAAAAACTCAAACGCGGGCCCATTATTTTGTGTCAGTCTAATGTACGTGGATACAATGCTTTTTAATCAACATAATGTTGATTGCTGTAGGATGTTTCTGTTTTCATCTTCTTCTTTTGCATTTTCCGATTACTTCGTTGTTATTGTTCAGCTGTCTTTCTATTTGTATGACTCCATCTGTATCTCTTTGTCTTTCTTTCTATGTCTGTTGTTTTCTTCTATGCGGTCGGTGTATAGCTTAAACTCCTCACGACCCAATTTGTTAAAATAAAATGAAATTAAATATTGTTTATTCATTGTTATAATTGAATTAAACTAAGCTTTTAAGTACAAAATTGTTTTGCAGCGACAATACTTGGAATTTCTAATAATAAGAAGGTAGAAATAAAGTATTACTTAATTGTCAATATCTGTTTCAATCTATATAATGTAATGCAACAGCATCGTTTTATTGTGAGTCAAAATTGCATTAAATCGTAAATATCAATGTCTTCCATTGAATGTATTAATAAATATTTGCGTAAAAGTGATTTAAACTCTTCATAGAGGATAACATGAAATTATACGGTATGCCCTTTCAGCTCCTGAGCCAAATATTTAGCACCCCAGCTGAATTAAAATCTATGTTAAAAAACGTCAACAGCTCTAATTTCTAGGGCACAGCTTAAAATTTTGTCATGTGATCTAGCGAATTAATGCTGCTGAGAAGGTAAGGTCGTAAGCGTATCTAGGTGGACGAAGAGGGTGCCCACCTCAGCCGCAAAGGCTTGCGGGCAGCAAAATTGTCCAAGCTATATAAAATGACTTATTTTTTTTGGTATGTAAAATGATCTGGTGCGCAAAAAAAAAAATTCTGTAGGTCCGAGGCGGCAAATCAGTTTTTCGTCTCGGCCGCCAAACGTCCAAGGTATGTCACTGTGCAAGGAAACTGTATAAGCAAATTTTACCAATCCCATTGCAGTTTGCAGACTAAAACAAACAGTAAATTGCAAGTGGGCTAGATTAACAAGTAGGCGTGGTACACTCTTTCAAAGCAGCTATAACGATATGCTATAAGAAAATGATATTTAATATGGCATGTGAATTAATTTTGATGACGGTAGTAAATATTAAATAAAAACCAAGTGCGGTATAAAAAAGGCGTGGCACTTCCCATTGAAGCAAAAAATTTGAAATGCTATAAAAAAATGTTTTCAAAGCAAACATTGGACAGAACATGAGAGCCCGCTATACAACCAAACAAAAGTTATATAATAAAATGTTCAAAGAAATATTATGGCGACCGTGTTGAAGTGTATTGCGCTTACAACTCGGAGATTCTTGAGATCAATTCCCGGTGCAGTCATAGTAACAGACTTTGCACAAGTTTCCTTATATACTAGTTATTGCAACAATTTAGCCGCCATTTGAAAAGCTTTCTGGTTTATATTAAACAAGAAGTACCTACTACAGCCAAAAAGTTTGGTGAACTTTTTTCTTAAGTCACGGCTGCAACTAACTAAAGATTACCTTTTTAAACACGAAAGAAAATCATTGCATATTATATGCCGTAAATAAAAACAAATGGTTTAACATTTAAACCTTTTAAGCTTTAAATAAACATTCCGCTACTTGAGACGTTAGTGCACGATGCCATCGTTGGAGCTGTTTGGAGACCACAACTTAAAATTTATTGCAGTTGTCATACAACTTGAAACTAGATGTAATTTTGTTGTTGTTGTTATTTTTGTTGTTTATAAGAAACTCTTTTCTATTCAATTTCGTATTCAATGCAGCAATAGCAGCATTCAAATCTGCTGCAGCTAAAGGAATCATCATCGTTTTGTGCGCACATGAATAGAAAATGTGATTGTATTTGGTAAATGTTTAAAGTTATTCCTATAGCTGTGTGTGACTGTGTGTGTGTCTCAGTCCCAATGGCATGCATATTTCTCAAAGGAGCTTAAATTGTACTTTTTTCTTTGTACAAAAGGCAACGATGAAGATGCCTTGTAGCTGCCACAATATTTTTCTTTTTTGTGCTCTGTGACAATAAAACTGTTATTGCACAGCTTGGAGTGATGAATATTCGCATTATAAAAATAAATAAATAAAAAGAAGACAATCTAAAGTTGATTTTCTAATAATTTTATGGCAGATTTTCATTCAAAGATTTCTATTGTTGTGCTGAAGAGGCCCTAAAACTTTAGTTAGAGATTAGTGCTTTTGTTTCGAAATTTAAATTTTGCAGTAAGAAAATTACGCTGCAGATAAATTCACGCAATAAAAATTTAATATCGCTGTAATCTCGGGTTACGTTACCAAATCCACTTACTGTAGCGCTACTCATGTGCAATTTATTTAAATCACAGTTTCACTCAAATCACTTTAATCAGCCTCTCTGCTGATTATTTACGCGAATTGGTGGTGCCAATACGTTCACTACGAAAATTGAATTTAAATTAATTGACGTCAATCAAAGGATAGACAGCCAAAGGAGGCTGAACAGCAGTTAAATTGCTGTTCAGCATCGAATGCCATTATATGTACGTATGGGCGCCATGTCATTTAAACTCTTCGCATCTAAATATATTGCGAATTTGATTCCGTAGATACTCGCATCTGTAAATTTCAACACTGTCAAAATTAAATTAGAATTGGATGTTTTGCATTTTATGCCAAGGCATTCAGTTACAATTTTTGTTCAAAGTAAAACGAAAAAAAAAGTAAATCCATTCGATTGCAATTTTTTTGTAGCCCGATATTGGAAATGTACACTTAATAGCAATTTTGTGTAAAACATGGTTTTAAATCAGAGTAAAATGAGATTTCATATGCATGTGTACATATAACTCAAAGTGACAAAGTGCTTGAAGTTAAATAAAAAAGATTAATTACAAATACTTAGCAACTACAAAGTGCAATTTGAAGTTTTTTACGATTGAAATAAAGTTGAAAAATGTTAGTTTTCAATATTTTTCAAAATTATGTGGAAAAATTATATTTTTGCAATTTTCAACTTCAAAATCTGCAGTTTAAAATCAAAAATAATAGTTTCAAAACTGCCATGAGTAATATCTTAGTGGCTCGAGAGATTATTAAACGCGCTGAAATTGTTTACAAATATTTGCTATATAACCAGCTTTGAATGGTATTAAACTAAAAGCAAGTTAACTGAAACCTATTGAGATGTTGCATATAAGAACCATATTGAAATTGGCTTAAAGCTTGCCATCGCAGATGCTATTAAAGAGGCATAGGAGAACCTTAAGTTTTCGGCTTTTTCAAGTTACACCTCGCAAACTAAACAAGATATTTTCATGTTATTTTGTAGAAAAATTATGATAATTAATATCATAAACGTAATAAAAGTGAGTTGAATTCAAAAAGTGGGCGTGAGATATAACGAGACATAAACATCTAATAAACTTTTGCTAGGAAATGGTTCCAACGATTTCGATGATTACTTTGAAGATGATACACCTATATTAATATTAAACAAAAAAGCCAAAAAAAAAGGGAAGGGCCACCCCCAAAATATTTCTATATAAACGTTATATTAAGAGAATCAATGAAGTCAGTGTTATGAAACCTTACATGGGAGAACTATTTGCTACTGCGAATCTTCAAACTAAAAATTGGCGAAGTATAGGCGTTGCATCTCTCAAACTGAAATTTCTTGTGAAAATGTTGTTTTACAAAAAGCTTCTACTGTATCGAAACAGAGCTGGAATATAACAGTAGGTAAGTCATATCCCTAAATTTTGAAATTTTTTATGGCATATCTCGCGAAATTATACAAGATATTGTGCTGAAATTTGACGTGCAGTTGCCAATGACGAATGTAATTTATAGAACCAAATAAAAAAATGCTGAACCGGAAAAGTGGTAGTGGCTATTTTAAATAATCGAAAATTTTATACAACATTGCTAAAAAATTACTTCAAGGACTTAGATAAAAATTAAGGATATGTTACACTTTAAGACAAACATTTGTTTGAATTAGGTCTCTATACAATGAAAGCTGTCGAAGGGTGTGTTACGGCCCACAAAAATTTTAAAATGATTTCATAAGATTATCAATTGAGTAATCGATATTTGATTTGATGTAATAAGTTTACTTGTTATAAGTTATCTCTTAATTGGTAGTGAACGAAGCAGCTCCAATAGATGTGCAGCTTCCATCTAAGCCCAAATTTGTTGCTCATCGTAAAAAAAATTCACTGAACAAAAAAAAAAAAAGTATAACCGGTACGATCGAAGTAGATAAATGAAGCATTTTTGATGTGCGAACTGATCTGCTGACGGGTATATATCATGCTGTTATACTTCATATGGAATCTGCCTTACTAAAATTTTATTTCCGATTTCGACAGGAACAGCACTAAGTTCATTAAAATATTTGATAAAAAGAAAGTTTTTCGTACTCTTTTAAGTTTTTATTAACAAAAAAAAAATTACGCAAAGTGACTCCACCCTCAACTTCAGATACTGCACACTCAGCATACGGCTTGGTTTGTTTTTATCACCGGCTAAAATAAAATGGCCTAATCAGCAGCAGCAAAGCGACCTGCATGCTGATATGCTGTTTTTTTTTTACTTACCTCAAAAAAATCACTAAAAAACAAGAGATAAAATCACAAAAAAAGGGATAAAATAAAATCGATACTTTCGTTAGTAAACCAAACACGTCCTTTACAGATTTATTTTGCATTTTCATGGCATTACAATTGGTTTGGGTGATTTTTGTCCTTTCTGTGACATGGCATAATTTGAAGCTTTGTTTGTGGGTAGAAAAAGATGGGATTCTGCTTATGTCGCCATTAATGAGTTCAGTTGACCGCTGCTCGTAAGAAAACATAAAAAAGCATAATCCTTTTACATTTCAGAGACATAAAATGTGAACAACAATGAAAATTTATAAAAATGCATGAATCCCTAAAGTTGATGAATGATTTCAACTCAATCAAGATAAGAGTTTTTTTCAACCTTCTTAGTGTCATGTGATATTTTTTGAAAAGTACTTTAAATTCTCTCTCTCACAATGTTAAGAATTTTTCATTACGTAAAGGAATTTTTCTTTGCACTTACAAGGAGCGGCTCGACTGTTCTGGTAACCGATTTGGCTGATTTATCCAGGTATGTAGAAGCCACTTGTGTAAAAACATAAGTGGTACCCATTCCTTAAATTTAAAATTTCTTTCTTATATATAAGAAATTTTTCCTGAATTTAAGAGCATTATAGTATCATAACTTTCTAATCATACATCCCCATGATATACTCCAACTCCGACCCTATACACATGCAATTACATCAATACACTTGCATAGCATTCAATCATATGAGGTGAATGACAGCATTTCAAAAGTAAAAAAAAAAATCCCGGTCTCGACTGAATAAACATTGAATGCATTCAACAAACTGATGTCGCCTAATGTCAACGTCACACGGAAATGTAAACTGCAACATCAGATGCATCAGCATGCATATTGACTTAGTCCATTTAACAGCAACAATATCAATATCATTGAAAAACATCATATGTCAGCAAGATATCGAGAGCAAAACTGTTTACCCGTCAGGCCAAGTATTAAAAAGCAGTTTATTTGTATGTACTCGTACCTACTTTAATGAAAATAGTAGGAAGTGGATAATAGAGAAGGAGTTGGAGCTACTGGTATCATAACATACATGTGTTCTCAATATCCTTATACACATTGGCTGGCTGGATCTTGTTTTCTTCGTCGTTAAGTAAAGTTGAGTGTCCTTCTTGGAATGTCATCTGAAGTCCTCGAAATTTGTTTACACATTACATGTAGACGACACGCGATGTTGTGCAGTGTTGACGAGTTTGTTTTTATTTTTTTGTAATTAAAGCAAAGTGTTTTAATTTTATAGCTTAATGCTTTACTGTGGCATATGCTGAATTGAATAAGAATTTCATCTCCAGGATGTCAGCACTCCTTTTTTATAAGTTATAAAAAAACGCATTTGAGTAGTAAAGCGTTACGGTATAAATATGAAAGTGTGAAAATAAGAGCTATTTTTTGTTATATTGATTAAATATGTAAAGTGTCACAAGCACACGAAATGGTTTGGGGCAAATTACACTAAGCCAATTTTAATAAATTTTTTTTAGAACCACATATTTATGCTAACGAAGGGTATTGCATACTTATTTTATTTTAAGTAGTATATCCTTTTTTTGAGGATTAAGGATCTGGGCTTTTGCCCAGAAACAATGCCAATAAAATTATGTGTCATTTGATTAACGCATGGATATAGACATACTACAGTAGAATTACTTACCATTACTCTTAAAGAAAACTTTCTAAACTTCTAGAATTTTTCTACAATTTTCCATTATTTCGAAACAACTAATAGTCTTGGCAACACTGTCGCTGTTGGCGTTTACAGCACATGACAATGTCGTTATAAACGGGTGCTGTTGTTGTTGGCGACAATGTATTAGTGCTGCCAACATGCCATGCTCTGCTATTCAAAGTTGCTGCTGAATTGACGGTTTTTTTTCATGTTTATCACTGTTAGTTGCCACATGAGACAGCAACAAAAGTAGCAACAGCGGCAACATTGAAAACTTTTGCTATAGTTTTCGCTTTTTTATTCCAGAGGTTTTTGCTTTGCAAAATGTTGAACTCTAGTGATTCGAACATAGGTTGCCAAGGTCGAAAGTCTAACTGAAGTTTAAAGTTTAAGACCTTGTGGTCAGACTTGCTTATTTGATATTATCATTTGAAAAATAAGCTCATGCAAAGAGTGCAGGGGGCAATAATTTTTCAAACTGCAATTGTGTTGGTAAGTACTTTTTTTGAACTTATTCGAAAGTGTTCGACATTTTGCGACTTTTCGACCCTGCCAGGATGAATTTTTCGCCGGATTAAAGGCAACGCCAACTGACTGGACTACTTAAGTCGAACTAAAAAAATTTCGTTTACGAAACAAATAAAGCAAAAACATAAAAAAATTACGGTGTTTAATGGCAGATTAATTAATGCAGCACATTTTAACATAAATTAGCGTTCTCATACACTCGCACACACACATACACAACTTTAGCTGCAAAAGTATTTGCATAAAATAGTGGGACAGCAATAAAAAAAGAGCGAAAAAACAAAAACCCCTTCATGCACCATAACAACTTTTGTTGTTGACAAACGACTAACAAATTGATAAAAAAAATAGGGGGGGGGGGAGGCTTCCATTATATTTTCAATAGATTTTGCCAGTTTGTCTGCCATTTGCAGAAAAAACTGTGTGTGTTTTTTTTTTGAAATGGACGAATCATATCTCTTTGTGTGCTGAAGTAGATTTTGTATTTGCATAATTTTAGGCGCTTTTGTTAAAAAATGCGGCTTGCATAGGCATTTCCGGTTTCCATGAATTGTTTACATGTAAACATGTTATTTGTGAATGTGTTATACACAAATTTAGGTTATATTTTTTTGTTATTCTGAATTTTTTACATGTGATTTTCCGCATCCTTCACTCATTTATTTTTGTTTTCGTTGCAGAGTTCGTTTTTCACATTTTGAATTTCATGTGCGATTACATTTGCATTGCGGTTTATTTGAGAACTGGGCGTTGCTGATTTGTATTCATATGAATTTGTACCGAAAAATTCGCAGTATTTTCTGCTGCTTATTGTCGGATAAATGCAATGTGATAGTAGCTACGCTACAAGAACTTGGAGCATATGTTGAAGTAAAATATATCAAAAATTGTTCAAAAATGAAATTAATGGAAAAATTTATCTACAATTGAAGTTATATAATAAAAAAAGATCAAAATATTGTTCAATTAATTAATAATAACAGTCGACTAATAACAAATAAAATTTCTATACCGGAAGGATCATCCATTTTCATATAAGTGGTGCAAATCACAACTATACGAAAAAAATCTCATCATAGCAAGTCTTTGAACCGACGGTTCAACAAAGCTATGGCAAACAAGAAATGACAAGAGATGGCATGTGGCGCATTGTGTGCTTAAAAAAAAAAATTTGCACTTTGTACACGTCTTGGAGAACTCCCTTCATGGCTCAAGTGTTAAGAGCGGCTGTCCAAACATAATTCATGAAATGGTCGGGGTTCAAATCCGTGCACAAATTAACCAAAACTGGTCTGATGAGGCTATGTATATATGTATGTGAATATGTATATGCGTGGTAATAGCCGAAACATATGTCACCAATTACCAGGTTAAATTGTTACATTTGTAGTCTCTGTCATGTTTGTTAAAAAGCATTGACCGATTTGTGAAATTTCACACAAAAATATCGGTTTCTGCTAAGACTGTACAATTCAATCAAAATATTGTTCAATTAATTAATAATAACAGTCGACTAATAACAAATAAAAAAAGATATATGGAAGTTATATCAGCTTTTGATTATTATTTCCTCGAGAAAGTTTGCCTCAAAGCTATTATGATTTAGGTTGGTGAGCGCAATTGTCCAGAAAGCAAGTTGTGATAATTTAAAAAAAAAAGAATCATCTAACAAACAAAATTATTTTTTGTTCAAACATCATGCTAGCAAAACAAGTTTTCCTTGGGAATGAAAAAAGTTCACTTTTCTTTAAAAAAAAAACCATAAAAAACAGAGTTCTTGGTTGAATTTTAACCCACTGATTTCAATCGTAATATTAAAAAATAAATGTACGAAAACGTGCGAAGGCTTACTATTTTATTTTTATGGTAAAGTTTTTTTAAAAGTGAGCGCTTAAAATTTCCTAAAACGAAAAATGAAAAAAAGAAACTTCAAAAAATTATTAGGATTTTTAGTCTAAGCTTCATCATTCCTCGTCGTAATATTTATAAAATTTTCTTGGAAGTCTTTATTTTTGAGTTCATTTTTGTTGGCTTTAAATTAAACAAGTTACTTTTGGATCATATAAAAATAGTCACGGTAAGAACGATCCCATACTATTAATAAATAATATAAATAAAAGAGTTTAGCTACTTCAACTACAAGCATTGCTAGCTATTTAGCTTGAAGCTTTAAGCCAGCTACAAAGCTTATTATCAAATGATGATAATAATATTAAATCCATATGAACATAGGCTTTATGGACGCAAAATTTGAGTCAAGAATGCCTTGAGTGAGTTGCTTCTAAAGTATGTTACACGCCTAATTGCTCAATTCAATGAACTTTTGCTTTAAATAGTTCCATTCTCTAATGGTATCTTTGCAAAACATTTTAGAAATGACAATTTTTTTTTGTTTTGTGGGAGGTACCACGCCTACTTGTCCATTCCATTCAATTTTCATTCCAATTATGCATTCGTCATTTGCATAAATTTTCATTTCGTTTTTTTTTTCTTTTCTGTCAGCTTTGTTGTTAATGTCAAGCTAGTCAGAAAGTCAAGAAAAAAAGATTTTTATATGGGAACTACGAACTTCTAGGGGTTAATGTACTACCTTGTAAAAGAGAATTGCTTGCGCCACACCCCAAAAAGTTTAAAAAATATTGTTTTCATTTGACTTTTTTATAAGCTTCTTTGAATTTGTCAAAATCAATGATGTTATTTTGAAAAAAAAGCACATATGCTCTTATGAAAATCCATTATTAAGGGGAGATATGTGTTTGTAGTATACAAAACTTGTATTTTTTTAAAGTCTTATACAAGAATTAGATGGCGTAGTTCGTTTTCATTGATATATTTGTAGCTAACAAGATTACGTATAATTTAAGTTTTAGAAGCAAAGGCTGTCGAAGAACGAAGTCTTTATTTAAAAAATTAATTTTACTGCAACGAAAATTTAAAATTGTAGTAATTTCAACCAAAAAATCTCGTCTATTAAACAAAATTTTCAAAGAAATATGGCACACGCTTGGCGCCAACAATGGAGACAAAAAACAACCTCTCTCTGGTTTCAAAAAGTACAAACACCAAGATTGCAAAGAACTGGGACGTTGAAAGAACTCATTCTTTTTAACTCTGCGCAGCCACAACCGGGACAATCAGCGCGTAAATTAATGTAATTTAATGTTTGTGTTTTCCGTTTCCAACATTTTGCTGCCATATGCCGTGCAGTCGAGGCGTTTTTTTTTTCTTTATCTGTGAGACGTTGCTTTTTTTCTGATGCTTTGCGTGGTTGTTTGTTGACTTTCTGTGGTTGTAATGAATGCAATGCGAACACAAATTGTTCAAAAGATACGACTTTTTTTGTTAGCGCAATCTTTTATCTTTTGCCACACTTTTCCATTTCTGTTTTTTCTGACGTACTTCTTTTTTTTTTTGCTTATTGATGCTTTTCAGCGTAGATTAAATTACGTGTGACCGGGAATCAAGCTTTTGAATTATTGAAGGTTTTTTCTTTTTTCTGCTCCTGTCAATCTCAAAGTGTTTGCGTGGGAAATGTAATTTTATCTTTTCATTTCATGGGTTTGTTGATTGAAAACCTGTCAAAGGGGGGAAAACTGCACCAAAAGCGAAAAAAGAAAGTTGTGTTGGCGGAAAAAAATCGGGGATGTATATTTTAATTATTTAAATCACTTTAGAGCTGCGAAGCACCTAGTGCAATAAAATGGGCGGATTGGCATGAGCGATGTTAATTTAAGTTTATTCATGTATTTTCATATAAAGCTGTTGATTTTAAATGAAATTTTTCATTAAAGACAGACTGCTGGAAAGTACTAGAAAGGAAAATATTTAAGCACTTCCATTTATGTAGGGCTGCTAATTAGTCGTGCCGGCCATGATTATACTGAAATTTATGCACCCGTCCCGAATACTGGATTCGCATAATTTATACTCGAAAGAGCTTGAGTGTCGAACAAAATCGGCATGCAATATTCCTTGCCGATAGTTTTTAGTATATGATCATTCTAAGTTAGAGGACAATTGAAAATTATACCAAGATTTTAAGCACCCCGATACCTAAATACTTGACATGATTTTTAATTTTGTGATTTTAATTTTAAAAATCAACAATAATCATTATTTTGGATTTCTATTATTTTAGTTAAAAAATAATTGTAATTGTGGATTTTTATATTAGGTGCGCAACTAAGTTCTCGCTGTTTGTCAATAGATGGCGCTAGCGGTAAGAGCTGGTCGATTTGGTTCATATCAAAACATTATGAATCTAGCCTAAGCATATGGTAAATAAACTGATTTGACACTTTTAAGAATTTGTGTTTTCATAGTCTGTTTGTGGTTGCTCGAAAATGACTGATTTTGTGCCAAATAATCGTCATTTGCGGGAGGTGTTCATTTTCTTCTTTCAATCGAACAAAATGGCGGCTGACGCGCATCAAGAGCTCCAAAAAGTTTACGGAGATTGTGTTCTGAGCGAAACAACTTGCCGAGATTGGTTTCATCACTTTTAAGACCATGATTTCAACATCGACGATCGACCACGTGAAGGAAGGCCAAAAACCTTCAATTTGGTGGGACTAGGTCGGCGTAATCTATTATGAATTTCTGAAACCGAATGAAACTATCACTGGGGAATGATACCGACCTCAACTGATGCGAATGAGCAGAGCGCTGCGTGAAAAAAGGTCCCAATACGAACAGATGCACAATAAAGTAATCCTATTGCATGACAACGTTAGTGACCAGTGAAAACATACTTGGAAACTCTCAAATAGGAAGTCCTACCCCACCCGCCGTATTCCCCAAATATTGCCCCGTCAGACTACTACTTATTTCGTTCAATGGCCATGTGGTGGTCAAGACCTCAAAAAATGGCTTGATTCGTGGATAGCCTCAAGAGACGAACACTTCTACCGTGATGGCATTCGAGTTCTACCAGAAAGATGGGGAAAAGTGGTATCTAGCAATGGGGAATACTTTGATTGATTCATCTGTAACTATTTTTTGACAATGAAGTTGCATTTTCTAACAAAAAACAGTGAGAACTTAGTTGCGCTCCTAATACTTTAAGAGCCTAGTCTTCTAGTTTTTTAATGGTTTTCTACCACTCTTGATTTTTTGATAAGTTAAATTATTTTTTTGATTAATAAAAATTCAAAATAACGTTTGGATAGAAAAAAATTAAAAATTCATTAAAAACGAGTATTCGTTACTAAAATTCACTATTGTTACGGTGCCTGGTTTCAAGTCTTAATGTGTTGAAATTGTCGCTTAAAACTGATTTCAATTACATAGCCCTGTTAAAAACTGCCATAAGAAGGGAATCCTAAGCTATCTTCGATTTAAATGAGCAACTCAATTCAGACTAGAATTTTCTAAGATTAAAAGAGTTTTTGAAAAATATATAGCACTCAAAATATTTTTTAAAAAAATTTATTTAATATTTATTAACACAATATGTGGTGTTACGAATACACGATGAATTTGCTTTGACAACATTCCAATAACACTCAAATTTTATTTTAAAATCAAATCGATTTCAGTCCTCTTATAGATGCAAGCTTGAATTGCCATAAATTAAGACACTGCCGTAACAATAGACACACAACTTAATATGAATATATAATGACCATAAAATGCAGACAAATTACTTTTATTGATTTGCACATGTCACCTTAACTGCTGCAGGTACGAACAATACCAATAATAACTATTTGCCTTAGGGCAGTCATTTCTAATGACACCAGCAACGTGTAATTTGCTTTTATTATCAACTACAACAATTGAACTTTTCTACCGCCCACAAAGAACGCTCATTATGTAAATGCTTAGGGAGGTATTTTTACATTAATTTTTAATGTCAAATTGAGGAAAGCAAATGTCGCAATCGCATTAAAGATGACATTGAACTATGCCATAATTCAAGGAATACCATTACGACGGTGTCTTTGACCAACGCGCACAATAAAGAAGAGATGTAGTAACCTTTGAGCTAAAAATAACGCAAAATAAAGAAAATGGAGCTGTTGATTATGGTCATCGTCATTATTATTGTCGCCGCCGTGTTTTGAGTATCAAATTTCCAATGATGAAGTGGGGTCGAAGATATCATAAGCCAATGAAAAACTGAGTTTAAGGGCAACGTCATAAGAAAAAAACAAAAAATCGTTTCGTTTGTTACAATGTAGACACAATGCTATGATGATAAAATGCCAAAGAACTGTCGAAGGAAATACTCATCCGTAAAGAGACTACAACATAATGTTCAAAGTTGCACAAAGTTATTTTTCAATGGGGCCAATAAAACTACGAGTAGGTACTAACCAACTCAAAGAAAGTGCCATAAGCCAAATTTCAGTCACATAAAATGTCATAATTTTCAACAATAATGATGAAAAGTTGTTGGGAAAAGTTTTCTTTCGGTATGAGTTGAGTATTTCGAGGTATATGAAGATACACCCAACAGAGAAATGAAGTATTTTATGTTTTGAAGTACTTACTATAAAGGTTAAATTAAGTTTCGTATTCTAAAAAAGCATTTAGTAATCGCTTTAAAGAACTCAAAAGTTAAAGTCAGGTGACGTCTAAGTATTCAACATTGTGCCTTTGAAGAATGTCGTGCAGATAGCTATGAAGAGATATCTGAACATTGTTTCGAAGACAATAAGTTGAGAAGATGATTAATTTTTGAAATCAAAGCTCAAATCATTGTCTTGTGAAAACTATGATCTTAATACTTAGGAGATATAGCGGGTAATTTTTTAAGCGTTTAGTTTTTCAAAATTGAAAAAAGGAACTGAAAATTTGCAATAATGAATGAAATATTTATTTGGGGCAACTCATCAATTTCTTTCATTTACTTTTTTAAGATTATTACATGTAAATGTTGCTCACGGCTACGTTTGAGGTGGTTTATCCGTAAGCTCCACTTTTGGCATTCTTTTTCCAGCATTTCAGTCGGCACCTAAACAAAGGTAGCTTTAATGTTGTCTTCCAGGGCTGCAATTATGGCTAATTTGTTCTTGTATACGAGAGATTTCACGTAGTAGCACAAAAAATACTCTAGTGGGATCAAATCGATCTTGGGGGCCAATAGGCTGCTCCAAAATGTCAGATTAATTGCACACCAAACTCGTCTTTCAAAAGGTCCTCGTATCGCGTACCGTGAGGCATGTGGCATCGTTTTGTTGAAAACACATGTCAACCAAGTCCAATTCTTCCATTTTAGGCAAAAAAAAAGCGGTAATCATCGCACGTTACCTTGCTCCATTGACTGTAACTTTGCGATTTTAAATATTTTTGAAAAAGTACGGTCCAATAAAGCCGCCTGCCCACAAACTGCACCAAACAGTGCATTTTTCAGTGTGCATTGGCAGCTGATGTGCTGCCTCTGAGTGTTTTTCAGACCTAATTTGGAAATTCTTTTTGTTGACGTACCCATGAGCCAAAAATGAGTTTCGACGCTGAAGAAAATTTTTTGTTAAAAATATATTTCTTACAGAGCACGCATTATGATAATAAAATAATTCGTAAGCGTTAATCGTTCATTTGTCTATTTATAGTAAAATGGCAAGCTTCATTGAGTATTTTTAACTTTAACAGATGTTACGAATCATGCGTGAGGTGTCCAAAAACTTACACTGAAAAAACAAATAGCAAAAAAAAATCCCCCTTTATAATATTTAGAAGAACTTTAGTTTCATAATTGTAATTTACCTCATGGGTTCTTTTAATAAAAAATAAACACTCAAAAACAAATAAATAAACTTGCAAGCAATTCAAGAAAAAAAATTAAATCGTTTCTAAACAAAATAACAGCCTCTTTTTGTATCTGTCTGTGTGGTGCTCACGACCCTCCAAGCACCATAATACAAGTGTGTATTTGTTATAAGATAAATAGTATTTGGCGAAAAAAAAAAAAATAATTGGATGAAATAAACGAGAATGCCAGTAAAGTAACGCAGTGTGCGGCAGTGAAAGGGGATGGCATCAAATGTGACAAAAATATGGATGTATTTGTATAATAAATTGAAATGTTAACTTAGGTAGAAATTGGTAACCGTATGTTTGTTTAGCGCAATGTGAGTGTGTGTGTCACGAGTGAAAGGAGATGCTTTACCACAGCCAGCACGCAGCATTTATGCTGCCTCATTGCGTAGGTAGCAGCTATGTCTGCTAAGTAAATACAATTTTGGCTCTGGAAAATATGCAAAAGTAATGACACATTCAAGTTCCTTTGGCATACTTCAATTTGGTCCATATTTACTTAAGCATCAGCGCTTCATGTTACATTGAGTCTTCTGTTAAAAGTTTATTTATTTCATTGTTTATGTGATTTCGCGGAAAATACATGAATTAGGGTGATGCAAAAAAAGGAAATTGACAAAGGATTTAGAGATTGCGAAGGCTTTATAGGAGTCAAAATTTTTGTGCCGAAAAATTTCAAAATGAACTTTCGCGAACTCTGTAAATTTTTTTCAAATTTTATGTTTCAAGACGTATTCTCCCTTTATCCAATAAATTTAGAAGCTGAAGTAGTCAGGAGCATGTGACATGCCACTTTTTTTTGAATCACCCTGACGCACATCTCACTCAAGTTATATTACATTTTTATTGCTATGTTGATTGCAAATTCGGCTTTAAAATTTGAAATTAATAAGAAAATATTTACTTATTTTCTCTGTTGCAATCATATGACCCAGTAGGAAGTCACTTACTTAAGCAGACATTTTTTGTATTAACTTAAGAAATGCTAGCAATAGATTGCTATCGAGGAACATACAGAGTGACAGATGCTTAGAGAGATGATATGGCGAAATCATAAAGGATAAAACATCAAATTAGGTATTAACAGTTGTAGACCTTTTGAAAAGGCAATAGGCACTCAACGGAGTTAACCGGATGTATAATTTGATATTGGCAAAAATACAAAAAAAATAGTTTTTGTTAAGCTCTTGACTTAAAAACTGTTCAAACTCTTCTTTATAAATAATGTTTGAAAAGTTTAAGCTTCATTGCAGCAGAGCCCATGACTTCATGGTTTGTTGAGCACAAAAGCACAGAAATTGAATCGTTAATCAAGCGATGTATTCTGTTAAAAAAGTTTTCAGAATTATTAGCTTAAGCGAAAGAAAATTATTTTTAAGCTAAAACTTATTTTGTCCGCGCTTGATCGAGTCATTCATATACTTTTAATAGGCTGAATGAGGAATAGCTTCAGCTGTTTTAATGAATTTGTTTTTATGGCTTAAACGAAATCAAAACGCATTTTTTCCGAGTCGTAATTTTTGCTTTGGGAAAAAGTTAGACGGGGTCATAGCAGGTGAATGCGGTACTTGGTGGATGACATTCATTGAGTTTTTGACTTAAAACTGTTACATTATGATGATTTATTGCGATGGTGGATTGTCGTGGTTGAAAATTTAGGAGATTTATTAACACAATTTGGTTTGTTTTCGGCGGACATTCTCACGCAAGCGCTTCATGATCTTTACATAATATTCTTTTTTTTTACAGTTTCACGATGACAAAATAAATTTTGATAAATAAAAAACTCTGTTTCGTTTTGTTCAACAATTTTAGATACTTTTACCCAGAACGTAAGTGAACTTATCTATAAATGATTCAAAGATTTGGCCACATATATATGATGTATCAACAAGAGGTGAAGGATTTGTTTTTTAAATGTAATGAACAATTATGTAGATGTCTCTGAAATTTTTATTGCATATCAAGAAGATACATGTGGACTATGTATAGAACACAATTTCTAACAAATGAACACCTTGGATTTGCTTGCAGAACTTTATCTTTTTCCTCCAAGTTTTCAATAACTTTTTCGCATAACTGGGGCTCTATTTCGGCGATGGCTGCTTCAACGTTCGCTTTGAGAGTAATAATATTTAGTGGATAGTAAGCGTAAGCCATTTTATTAACATACGCCAAAAGAAAGAAGTCCACGGTGTTAAGTCATAAGACCTTGGTGACCAATATATGTTTCCAAAATGCGTCGTCATACGATAAGGGAAGTTCGCGCGCAATAACTCGATTAATTTAGAACTTTTAAGGTCGTCAGTGTCCATACACTCTATGTCCGGACACAAAAACATTTTTATCATAAAAGAAGTTCTTGGTTCCTAAAGTGTCAGACTTCGGTACATTATACCAACTTTTTTTGCACTTATCGACAGAGCGAACTTTTCTACATCACCAGGGGCGGTCTCAGGTACCGACACTATTTGATTTTGGCAGAATTTTGTAATTTTTTTTTTGCACAAATCGATTGAAAATCTTGGAAATCAACGGATATAGTCACTCTGACTGATTTTAGCCCAAGCACCTTTTTACACAAATCGATGGATAGAGTTCAAAAATTGATTTTGGACATGGTGTTGGCATCAAAATTTGTCGAAATTATGGTAAGGTATATAATAAAATCGAGATAAAGTAAAACTATCGCCTAAGTTTAACATCGCTTAAGTTTTTGTGCCGTATAGTTTGCGAGGAAACAAATTTCCAGTAAAAAAATTTCGCATAACTCACTTTTAATGAGAAAAAATCTATACAAAATTCCAAGAAAATCAGAGAAGCCTTCAAAAAATCTAATTTCACGTCCATATGGTACAACTCACATATGAATTTGAGCATAAAATTTAATACATACTATCTTACCTAAATATCTAAACTGCTTAAAGTATTTCGGTGTCAACATTTAAGTGTTAGCTTTCAAATACGCCGTTTATTTAGTTTTGCCATAAAAAAGCACTAAAAACAATTTATGTGAACTTAAAATTTTTCTCATCATAATGAAAAAGATATTAAAACAAAACAAAACAAAAAACACAAAATACAAAAAACAAAATTAATAAAAAACTAAATGAGAAATTTGAAAAAATAAATACTAAGCACAAAATAATTACTTGTGAATTTTTCGTCTTTTTCTAAAGTTTTTTCATTTTAATTTTATGTTACGTCATTTGTTAGCGGCTCCAGCTACGGCTGTTACTGTGAAATTTAAAAACAAACGCAACATTAAAATGTAATCATTTTTAAACGCTTTTAACTTTTCAGCCTCCAATGGTAGGTACATAGATAGCGTTCTGAAATAAGGTTGCGCGTATCCTTGGCATAGTCTTTGCTTTGTTTTTGTTTATTTTATTTTTTTTTTGTTTTAATTTGAAAAAAGTTAAAATCCACTGTTTGATGTAGAAAAAAAGCGACTTTCTGTTTTGTCTTTCTTTGTTGTCTGTGTGCGTTTCTTTGCTTTTATTTTTGTATTATCACTCTTGAGTAATTATGTAAAATGAAGCATGAAACAAAAGATAGAATTCATTAGAGAAAAAAAGATTTTGAAAGTCTCATTCTTTTTTCGCATTTTTTTTTTCATTATTTTTATGGCAGGCAGGCCTTCACGGGTAAGCGAGTCCTTAAAAGATGTCACAAACGATATGAAACATTTTGTACAAGAAATGTGAAAATGTGTAAAAGAAGCCGTGGAAAGTTTTCATTGTGTTTATGAAAACCTACGTACAGAAGTTTAATGCAGCACTAAAACAAATAAAAGTAAAAGAAAAATGAAAGCCTTTTTTTCTATTGAGCTCGAAAGGCTTTGAGATAAACCTGGGTTACTCCATCAAAAGTGGTGACAATATTGCGAAACAAAAATAAGAGCTACGAAAGAATATTCAATCATCTTTATAGTCTAAGCCTCAATGCAACGGTTTTTGGCAACTTGGGAAATATTGAAAAATCATTTGAAACCATGTCAATCGAGTGGACCTTTATGCATTATAATGACCACAAACGCTCCACCAAAGTAGTAAAGATTGACGTTTTGGCTTGGCCAGCCCAAAGCTCTGACTTAAATTCAAAAGAAAACCCAAAGTCAAGTTTAAAATCACAAAGAAAAACTAAAGAAATTTGCGCAATTTTTTGGTCTGCTGCACAGAAAGCTTGGCACACCATTTCCAAATCAAAATGCAGGTGTGAAGCTGTCATAAAAAGCAGAGGCTAGCTATAGTACAAAACATTAATGATTTAAATGTTAGTACATACCAAAAAATCAACAAATGCAATTTTAACACGATATTTTCTCATTTTTTGGATTGTGCCATTTATGTGCCGAGCTCATTTCATAGGTTTTATTTTACATTTTGGTGAAATTTTGTATTTTTAGTAATTACTTTTAGCCAAATAACCAAACACTTGTTGTTTCTTAATAGTAAAAGACATAGGAAAAAATGTGCTATTTATGTGTCCATGGGTGTAGGTACAATTATAGCTTTAACATTTTAAAATTGCTATAAGTTTTATACGGTTTGTGCTAGAGCACTTTATTGATTTCAATTTCATAGGAAAATATGTCCTCAGCAAATTTTTAGCAATGGAGTAAAGTATTTTCTACAGCCTTTGCAAGCAGCCTAGGTACAATTTTACTTCGCATATATTTGAAAGAAAGTTTCATGTCCTACAACATTATATCAAACACAAGTTAAAAAGCATTGATCAATTAAGTAAAATTTTACGATCATATTGGTCTTTGCAAAATGACTGCAAGTTCAATGTAATAATTCTTAATATAATAAATTATCAGTCGCTAAAAACTAATATTCTTAAACATAAGGAGAACACGCCAATTTTCAATAAATATATGGCTGGCAATGCCACAATTTCGAAAAATAAATCATAGCACGACTTTAAGCCAATGGCTTAACGGCTATGCAAACAAGCGAGAAAGTGACAAGTATGTAGATAACAAAAAATGGAACATTGTGTGTGGATTGAAATATATAAGCGCACATTGTACACTTCAAGGTCATGTCCCCAACAGCTGAAGTGTTAAGAGCGACCGTCAAAAATAACATTGCAATTCAAGAACGGTCAGGGGTTCGATCCCATGTACAAACATTAACCAAAAACTGGTCTGATGAGGCTATGTATATACATATGAGAATGTGTATATATGTGGTAATAGCCGAAACATATGTCACCAATTACCAGGTTAAATTGTTCCATTTGTTATCTTTGTCATGTTTGTTGAATAAAAAGCATTGATCAATTAAGTAAAATTTTACGATCATATTGGTCTTTGCAAAATGACTGCAAGTTCAATGTAATAATTCTTAAGTTAAAAATGTTACTTCATGATATGTTTGACTTAATATGGGATATAGAAAGTTAGCTACGTCCACATTTCACGCCCACTTTAATGCCTTTAAGATGAGTTTCTATAATTTTCAGCGGTCGAAAACATCGATTTTCTAAGAACTGCTAAATAGATCTAGATCATCATCATGATTTTTTTGGTTGTATTGGAATCAACATAAGTCATGTAGGTTTTGACACACCCAACTATTACGCCCATTATAACGCCTACCAGGTAACTCAACTGAAATCACATAGTAGAGTATGACTTTTCCAAATCTTAAAATCCCATAGGAAAACCTCAAGCTTTATATTAGTAATTTTTCCAACGGCTATTTAAATTTTTCCGCACATTACTTTAGACTTTAAATAATTTATATTTAAATTAAAAAGAAACTACAATCAACTACTACCTTAGAGATCAGCCAACAAAGCAAACATAAACTTCAATTCGGTAACTTACGCATTTGTGTGTAACACATTCACGTACACGATGCCGCTGCTACTTAAGATGCTCGACGTTAAAAACTCAAACAGGAAACGGAAGTTCACTCGAACTCAGTCTCAATTTACACACGTAACGAAGTCAAAAAGCAGTTTTTTTTTCACAGCTATTTCGTGAAATGTTGTAATATTTAATTTTTTTTTGCATACTTTTTGGCTCTTTTAATGATGAAATTTCAAACCGGCATAAATCGTCTTAAAAGCACAAAAATAAAATTATTACAACCATAGATATATCTTACTCCTTAACACATTCACAAACGCATAGACACATGTACACAGCCACACACATAAACTCCCTGACAAAGAGTTATACAAACAAAACCACACATCATGTATTCGGTGTGTGGGTGTGTGTAAGCTTTGTTATTTTTCGTCAGCTGCTTTTGGCTAAGCTTTAAAGCTTACGCCACATAGCACATTTGGCAAATTCAATTCAGTTTTTTTTTGTAACCCCTTTTTTGTCTCAACGCTGCTGTTCTTCACACAGAAGCGCTTCCTTTTTTTTGCTATTTTGGATGATGAGCCTTTGAAATGTGTTTACTTTTACTTAGGCTTTAACGTTATATTGTAGTTGTTGTTTTTGTTGTTGTAAGGGCTGCTGCAATTGAGATACAGCTGCCTAAGTGTTTGTTGAGTAGATTTTGTAAACTGACTATTGGTGCTGGTTGCTAGCACTGGTTGGTTGGCTGTTGTAAGTAGTGGCAGCCGTTGGTGCTGCTTTAATCCTTTTGTGTCGATAAAAAATGCGAGTGAAATACCTGGACTTTCGTTTGCTTTTGTTGTGACGCATACACAATCAGCGGATTGTTGTTTATTTATTTTTATTTTCAATATATTTTTAGAGGCCTTTTCATTGAAATTGCAGAGCTCTACACATAAAGGCTTAGTAAGTCATTTGTTTCGATTGAATATCTTTGGCAGAAACTTTTGCAATATTTTGCATCATCAAATGAAATCAGTTAAAAGAAGCTTCATCACAATGGAAACTGTTCCTTTTGACACACCTTGGCATAAAGTGAAAGATTTGGCTATTTAGTTTCACACGAAAGACATTAAAATAGAATTATTAAGGTCAAGGTCGGTAGGAAAAATCACCACTAAATGGACGCCATACCATTTGTTTGGGAAAGTTTAGTTAAATGAGCTGATATTTTGGAAACAAGTAATTTTTTGATACTTATCAAAAGTCTCAATGAGCAGGAAATGAAATTCTGTGAAATGATTTTGAGTTGTTTGTCAATGAAGATGTCAATTTAAGTGCATTTTACGACGTGTTTCCATAGCTATTCATAATTTTTTTTTTCCGAAAAAAATTTTATGTGCTCTTTCAATATAATACAATTCGGTCCCATAAAAATTTAATTCAATCAAAGCTATGTTAGATTAGGTAAGAAACGTGGCCTAACAAACCAGCTTGAAGCCATAAGTAGCACTGATTGTGCCGTTTTAATACCACATAGCGTGACCCGGCGAATTGATGGATGTTAATATAGCTATATTCAGTGATATTTATTAAGGTAGTAGAGTAATGTTCCGATTTTTATTTCAGCAAATTCGCTGAGGTCATTGCAGAAAGGTTTGCCAAGACATCGTAGCCTGATTCTTGATAAAGCTGGACACCTGCAAAGAAAGTGCTAGAGTTTTCATAGCTCATAACTCATTATTTTGCCCGTAAATGAACGTAACATGAGTCTCTTATTTACCAATAACTCAAAGTCCTGTCATAGGGTTTTGTTGTGTCTATTAAGATTTTGATCAACATCAAAAAAACTACTTTTTTTCAAAATTTCATATAAAGATAGCGGGATCCTTTGAAAATATTTTATTGCATGGTTTAGCAAACGATATTTTTCCATAAGCATCGAATGTCATCAAAAAACATGGTAAAGTCGATAAAAATCGAAGGAAATCGACTATATAAAGACGTCAAAAGCGATACTGAAAGTCAAAATGTATTATAACGAAACGAAAATAATTGAACGACTTGCCAAAAGTCGGTAATATTCTCAATAATAAGGAAAGTTATTGAAAGGGTTAACTTCGTACAAACTGTTATTTAAGCTCAACAGTAAATTTAAAGAAAGTGACAAAACAAAAGTGATTGCAATAAAAAAATTTTAAAGCCTTAATATCACGATATTTTTAACAGCTTTCCTGTGCTTGTCAAACGCGTAAAAGGTTTCTCTGTACAGCCGTGAAACTAAAAAAAAAACGAATATAAAGATGTTAAGCAACAATTATTATATCAGAGTTTTATAAATTCAGTGCCTCAGGGTCAGTTCCCAAGAAATTTTAAATTGCAAATAATTTGCCACTAAGATTCAATTGGTATTCAACTAAAACGGTGAAAAAGAAATGAGTTTAAAAGATGTTGCGAATATCTCCAATTGATGTCTGATAGTGACAGAAATTGTGACCGTCATAAATCATCACGAGAACTTGAAGCAATCCCCTTTAAATTGCCCAACCAACAAAGTATGACTTATAGCGGATTTTGGCGATGGGATTTAGTAAAAACTTTTTCCAATTTTAGTCGGAACAGTCGGAGAACTCAAATTCAATTGATATCACACAATATTTTCCAGTTTCCTATTCTATACATCTGTTTGAACTAAGTACTTCATTAGTTATGTATAACGTATTTCAAAGCGTGATTCAATTAAAATTGTTCAATTTTCATTCTTATGACTAGTGCAATAAATATTAAATAAAAATACATAAAATTATCCCACTTTTAAAGAGGTTTGGAGAAAACATGCGTGGACGGAAGGGTGAACGGAAATTATACTTCCAAAGAAAAAGTTTTCGAGGTTTTGATGAAAGATCTGTATTCAATATGTCTAAGTTACTAAGCATAAATTAGAATACGTAATTTTTAACTGGTTTGGTCTCATTTTAAAGTGAAACATCTTAAAAACTACTGATAAAGTATTATTAAATTTAAAACATACTAAAACTTAATGATACAAAACAATTAATATCAAAAATTTTATGTTTTGTTGATTGGTTTGATGATTTTACACAAATGGAAAGTTTTTTATTTCACGCTTTAAATGAAACTCTTAAAATAAATGAAAAATATATTGTTTTGCCTTATTCTATTGTTGAAGCACTCAGTAAACTAATACGAAATTGGCACAATTAAGCAACAAATCCATTAGTTGAAAGGAATCCCAATCAAAACAAGAGCATTTAAAACAAATCAACAGAAAAAAAAAAAAACAAAATAAAGAATAAAAATAAAATAAAGTGAAAATTCAAAAAATGCACATAAAATGAATAAGGTTCTATTGCAATTTAAAAGAGCTATTGCCACATTTCTCATTTTGAGTTAAGCTGCTGCCCGACAGATATAGTCGCACATTTTCCAGTTGTATCTATACAAAATGCTGTTTTCAGTACAATGACACACTTGCGAGCCAGGTCTAACTGCTGAAATGTAGCATTGTGTCTTTCAGCCATGGGTGCCATGCATTTAACACCCTAAGCTTTGTATTAAAAACAGACAACAACACAAACAGTATAGTGCGAGAGAGAGAGAGAGAAAGATTCAACCTACTTTTATTGTTGTTGCATTTACTTATATGTTCGGAAATGTTGCTGCCAAGAATATAAATACAAAATCAATGAAATTGAAAACATTTTCACTGCTATTTTTATACAAAAAAAAAAAAAAAAAAACAAAAACAATACAAACAAATTACAAAAACAACGACACATATTTTCATTATCCTCAACCACATTTTCAACTGTCCCAAGTTCCCACTTCTTTTGTAGCTGCTGTACTTCTACCCTATTTAATGTTTCCAATACAATTTCACTGCCTGCCAGTGAAAGCTTCTCATTATGGTGAAAAAAAGTAACGAAAGTGGGACAAAAGCGCAATTCATCATATGGCGAAGTATTCTTTTTCAGGTCGTGCACCACAACTAAACTCGGTCAACTGAAGATAACATATAGCAAGTTTAAAATAAAATAGAAAATTTTATAAATTGAAAATAGTAGTAGAAATGTTAGTATGAAAAGTAGTAGATAATGTATGTCAGCTGCAATAAAAACTTAAATGGTTTAAAGATTTGCTGCAGCAAAGTCTCTCAAATCCCCAAGCACTTGGCAACTCTAAGTAGCAGTTGAAGTTATCAACGTTGAAAAAAAGTAGTAAAAAAAGGAGTTGCAGCATCATCATTCGTAGCTGCAGCACAAACTTTAAGTAGCAGCTTGAGAATCATGCCAATCCCTGTTGCAAAAACTCGGTCAACACACGACATGGAAGCAAATGAAGAAGGAGAAAAAAAGTGAAAATGCTAAAAATAAAATTTACAAAATGCAATGATATAACAAAAAGTTACAACTAAAGAAATCAGCTACAATATGACAACAAAAACAATAACAAAAACTCTAAGAACGTACAGGAGAAAAATGAAATGCCAGTAGAAAAGAAAAGACAAATCTACAAAAGATTGCACACAGCAAACTGCTGTGCTGCTGCTGCTGCTGTTGGTTCTCATGGCACAATTGAGGTCAGGGATTGGACGTGTCTTCTTAAGACGATTTGGTTGTGTTTGTATCTGGCTGCATTGTGTACTCTTAAAATTTCTGTTTTATTTAAGAAGAAAGTAAAAGTTATCAGAAAATGAAAGAAGAAATTTGGTTTAGTGCGGTCTTTCCTTGTGTTAGTGGAAGTGTTGTTCTTCTATTTTTCGCTTATATCACTTTTTCATTTATTGCCAAATAGAAACAAAAACGAAATGAGAAAACATAAATTTCTATAGATTCGAAAATATGATTATAATGAAAAAACATAAATAATGTATTTGTATTGAGCAAAAGAATTGGGGCAATATTTTATTTGTAAATGGGGGAAAAAGTGGAATATTTAGAATGAGTGCTGCACACTACGATTTATGGCTGTGTGGTGGAATAAAATTTCGATAGCTGAATTGAATTTGATTTAATGTTTATTGTAACTTAGAGGTCATTTACGTATTATGTAAAACGACTAGATGTGGAAGGGATGTTCAGCGAATCTCTGATAAGCTGTGACATGCAGCAAAGTTTTAAGGTTAATTTGGCTCAGTTTCGACATTAAAAGTAAATGAAAATTCTAAAAACTGTCAGCTGAATCTTGCTTTGGATATATATAACCATAGATCTGAGTTTAAGTGGGGGCGCTCAAATTGATTTATAAAATACTGTCGTTATAGAAAAGATAATTTACTAAGCTACAACATTATTGCAAACAAATTTGTTATTTGCTTAACAGTTTTCGAGATATGATAACTTTTTTGAAAAATGGCCGGATTTTTTTTCGAAAAACCTTAAATTTTCACAACTTGAGTCCAAAGACACTATCAGCGGCATTCGCCAAATACCGCTATCGAATGCGTCCGCGAAATTTTAAACTTTGGATCTGTTAGCCGCAATTTCAAAGACATTATTTTTAAAAATAAATGTTAGGAATGGTTCATTTGTTCATTTTAAGAAAAAGTACCTCAAAACGCATCATCTGACACATCACTCCTTACGTTTCTAATGAAGTTTAAGGTGAAGTTAGCGGTAGTACATAAATGAGCAAAATTCGATCCCTCTAAATATTTTGGACGAACTTAAAGTATTGACACATTAAAGTTAATTACGCTTTTGAATTCCTCACTACTTTAAATAATTACTACCTTTCTTGTACCTCATTTGTGTGCATTAATTTTGAATTGATTGAAAGAGCTTAATCCTCATTCTTGCGATTTTAATTAAAAGCAACATAACAAATTAAGCATACAATGTAGGTTGCTGTGCCCAGCTGTGGCTGACATACTTTATATATTGCCAAAAAGCTGAAAGAAATTATGCATATATGTACATACATTAAAATAATGAAAACGGTTGAATAGATGTGAATGGTGGTTTCAATTGTACTGCTGCTGCTGCTGCGGCAACATCAACAACCAGGGGAGAAAGTTACATAAGAAATGGAGCATTTGGCTTACTAGCAAAATTATATGTGGTTTCTGATGTGAAAAGTGGAGCAAGAAAAGAATAAATGTTGCAACATTAAGTAGTGAAAGCATTATGTACAAATTAAAAACCAAATGAAAGTACTTCAGTTGATGATGACTAAATGGCATTTAGAAAGAGGGCGAATATAATTCACTTTGTTGGCACATTATCTGAAGAGAAAGAATGCAAATTTTGTAATAATTTATGCATTTCACATTTGATTTAATAAGAATGTGTTCATTTTATAATTAATATTTATGTATTTTTCATTTGCTTACAATTTGCATTAGAAATTGAATTGCAGGTTACTCATACGACCCGATTACCCCGTGAGTGAGCACATGTGTGACATTGCCTACAACTCATTAATTCATTGAATTGGCACCTTTAGTTCTGGTTTAATGGGATTTGGCATTGTGTGAAATATAACACACACAAATGCCTGCTATCGTACGTACCTACACACACACATACATGCGCTGTTAATTCAATTTAGACAAAGCAAGTGAAATTGAGCAGAACAGTTTATATGGTTGCATTGCCAAAATTGCAAACAATTTAATTGAAATTATGTTCTACATTATTGTAAATTGTTTTGTTTTATAAAATTAATTATTCTATGGTATGTTAGAGAATGTGCTCAATAAGTTTTGAAAAAATTTACATTGGCATTCATTCGATTGGGAGATATATTTGCATTTCGGAATGTCGATTTGATATGCAAACGAATTTTTGGGAATTATGTTTTAATTAAATCTTATTATGTGCTTGAAATTATTGCATTATTACAATGGAACGTAACATATTGTCATATTAATTAATTAAGAAAAGTAGGCATCTGTTGTTTTCTCTACTATCAGTTACTATAAGCTAAGAGAATAATTAAAGGCAAAACCATTGATTTTTCGTAAACCTTTGCAGTTTCTTTGGAATAATCAAAGCTTAGGGATATGTTTTGTTACCATTTATACGTACTTCATCGGGTAGGTTTTTTTTAGTAGCTAAGTAAAAAAAGGATATATAGCTTTAAAAAAATAAAGAACTAAGTATGCAATAAATTTTTTAAACACAAATATGAGGACTAAAAAAGAAATTATAAAAATTGGTTTAGAATATTTGGCACCAAAGCGTTACAAACAACTTCCATTTATGCAGTTTTTTGTATAAAGTATTGAAATAACACCCTGATGACAACAATGTGCAGGAAAGCAGTTAAGAAAGGTACTCCACAGGGCGGTGTTATATCACCACTCCAATGGAATCTTGTCATAAACGAACTTTTATACCCGCTGGAAAGATCGATCGTCGCCTACGCGGATGAGGTCGTCATACTGATAAAGGGAAAGTTTATTTCTACGATCAGTGAACTGATGGAATCAGCTTTAAGGAAACTGCTAGTTTTTGTAAATAGGAACGGACTTGGTATCAATCCAAGCAAGACTGAACTCGTTTTGTTCACAAAGAAATATAAAATACCAGTGTTCAAACTGCCAACGTTAAATGGTTCCACACTGGCTCTTACCAAAGAAGCGAAATATCTCGGATTCTTTCGGGATTCTAAGCTATCATGAAAGAGCAACGTGAATGAAGGAGCTAGAACGGCTTTGAACGCTTTCTACACGTGTAGCAGAACATTTCCGAAAAAATGAAGTGCAAAACCGTACATAGTACATTGTATGTACACAGCGGTCATCAGACCTATTTTGACTCAAAGAGCGCGGGTATGGTGGAAAGCTACCAACACCAAGTCATTACTTCAAAAGCTTCGTAAGGTACAGAAACTAGCCTGCCTTTGTATAACAGGAGCAGTGAGATTAACACCCAAGGCGAGCCTGGAAATTATAATGCATCTTCTTCTTATTGACCTATACATCAGGAACATGGCGGCAGTAGGGATTCTTAGGTTAAAAGAATGCAACAAGCTTCTAAAAGCTGAGGGTTACTGGTCTATTTTGCAAGATATTCAGCGGGGACTCTGCTTTAAGGCAAGTGATTACCGAGTAACAATGCTTGACTTTGACACTGCCTACAACATCAACTTTCCAACAAGAGAAGATTGGAACTCAGGCACCGTTCTTGAAGGAAGGGGGCTAACCATCTTCACAGATGGATACAAGATGGAGTTCGGCGCAGCAGTTGGTGTGTGCTCAGATAATTTGGGTATGGAGATGTCTTTTAGACTATCCAACTATTGCAGCATTTTTCAAGCTGAAATCTATGCCAAGCCGCACAGGTGATACGAAACAGGGAGCTTACTCCCTCCATCATTTCCATATGTGTGGATAGTCAGACAGCGATCAAAGCACTGAACGCTAAAATCATGAAGTCTCTGTGTGTAGGTGTGAAGTCTGCAGGGAATCACTACGTTCAATCCGACAGCATACTATAGAACTCTGCTGGGTGCCCGGGTATAAGGGTAATTGCGTAAATGAGAAAGCTGACGAATGTGTCAGAATAGGATCAGAACAACTAAAAAATCAACAAGTAGTAGACCTTAAGATACCATTGGCGGTACTACACTATCGGATAGTGGGCATAGTCAAGAAACAACGAACAGAAAGTGGAACCTAAACGCCGGATGCAGAATGTCTCGAATCATGTGGCTTAAACTGAATCTAGGAAGGAAGCAAACTCTCTTGAGATTCAGCATAGGAGAGCTAAGGACTGTTGTAAGAGTAGTGACGGGGCACTGTGTTATTGACCCTATCGCCACCAAATATGGAGCTGTTTTCGGAGATTTTTGCAATTTTTGCGGAGATGACGAAGAGGATGAGAAAGGTAAACACCTGCTCTGTGAATGCCCGCGGCTAATGAGGAGACCAACCAGATATTTTGGTTTTGCATTCTTTGTTGGTCTTGAGTTACTAGCTGAGTTGGAACTCACCAGAATCCTCAACTTCACCAAGTCTTCTGTGTGGTTCGCCCCCAATAAGACAATTAAAGGAGAAGGAAAGGAATTTTTGTTTTTATATAAATATATGTAGGGTAGCACAATGGGCAAACTGCCTCCGAGTGCATTATGCTATATGCAAGTAACCCTTTTAACCTATAGATATAACAAAAGAAAAATATTGTTTTTGGAGCAAATCCGGTCAGTTCGCTGAGGATATTTAAAAAATCAATTAATAAATGCAAAACTTACCTCAAATTTAATTCATGTGGCAGTTTTTCAATTAAACATTTCTTCGAAATAAGTCATTTCTATTAAACAATGTTCAGTGCACTTAGACTATTTTTAAAAGAAGAACCTTTGCAAGAAAGGCTCCATTATATGTCGCATAAACTGGCGAAATTACATAGATTACACGTATATTGTGTAATAAGTTCCGTTAATTAGACATGTTAACAACCACAAAACATGGTCAATACAAACGCATTATTCTTAGATTGGGGTTGGTCATTTAAGGCTAAGATTTCGTTTGTTCAATTGTGTTTTATTTAATTTATTGATTAGGGTACACAAAATACAAGCAAATTAAGGACTTAACTGTATTTGTTGGTGTAACTTATTGCTGTTGTTGCTAGTTGCTGTTTGCTGGTGCATTAGTTACATACACATTCTTGCGGTGGTATCAGTAATACGCACAGGCATGTAAATATCACTTGTAATTTTACAACTCACACACACAGGCAGTAAAATAAATCAATTGTAAATGAATTGCTTATCACGTTAACTCGCGGTTTTTTGTTTATGTCTTGTATGTGTGTGTGCTTCTGCGTGCATGTATTTATTTTTTTAATGAACACTGCTTTTTATTTGCATATAAATTAATAATGAATTTTATTTAATTTTTTTTTTTTTGAACAGAATGTTTTTTGTTATTTTATTTATTTATGTTGTATGCATTTTGTAATTTTACACTTGGCTTATTTTTGCTCAAATTATTTTTTGTAATAAATCTATTTTTGTAATTCTATTTATTGCGAATTTAATATTAAAATTTTATTAGTTCGTTTTTTATTTTGTTATGACGCATTGCGAACGATTTAGTCAAAACTTTAATGCTTAAAGTTTTTAAGCAAACTTATTACTCAATATATTTCTTATGTATTTTATTATTGGTGTTGTTAGATATTTAAGATCTTTTGTTTTTAACAGGTCTTTCATTTAACTTTTGTGCTCAGCAACATATATCAAGTGTCACAGACTATATCTGAAAATAAATATAAGATGATATTAGGAATATTGTAATACTTAAAATTTTAGCTATTTCATATCCGATTTCGAATTATATGTGCACTCAGTGAAAAGTTACATGGTAAATTTTAAAATTTTAATATTGCAAATTTTAAAATAACATTTTTCTCATTGATTTTAACATTAACAATTTTAAATTAATTTTTCATTGCAAAAATACTAAAACAAAGTTTTTTAACTTTACTTTAATCGTAAGAAACTTCAAATTACATTTTGAAACTGCAAAGTATTTGACATAACTCTTTTTTTTTAAATATACACTCTGTCACTTTGAATCAAATATGAAATCACTTTAAATTAATATGAACTCTATTTAAATGAAAAATGTTTCTCTTTGATTTAAACATTTCGGAAAAATCATAAGTGGAGTGTAGTTTCTTATTAGGTGCGCAACTAAGTTCTCGCTGTTTGCCAATAGATGTCGTTAGCGGTAAGAGCTGGTCGATTTGGTTCATATCGAAAATGACTGATTTTGCGCCAAATAATCGTCATTTGCGGGAAGTGTTGATTTTCTTCTATCAATCGAAGAAAACGGCGGCTGACGCGCATCGAGAGCTCCAAAAAGTTAACGTAGATGGTGTTCTGAGCGAAACAACGTGCCGAGATTGGTTTCGTCGCTTTAAAGACCATGATTTCGACAACCACGATCGACCACGTGAGGAAAGGCCAAAAACCTTCAATGATACGGAATCGGAGACATTGCTCGATGCGGATTCGGCCCAAACGCAAGAAGAGCTTGCTTCAGTATTGGGAGTTACCTGACAAGCCATTTCCAAATGTCTGCAAGCCTTGGGGATGATTAAAAAGCAAGGAACTTGGGTTCCTTATAATTTGAAACCACGAGACGTAGAAATTGGAAAATCTCAAATGGGAAGTCCTACCCTACTCGCCGTATTCTCCAGATACTGCCTTGTTCCGTTAAATGGCACGTGGTCTGGCTGATCAGCAGTTCAACTAATATGAAGACCTCAAAAAATGGCTTGATTCGTGGATAGCCGCAAGAGACGAACACTTCTACCATGATGGCACTCGAGCTCTACCAGAAAGATGGGAAAAAGTAGTATCTAACAATGAGCAATACTTTGATTGATTGGAACTATTTTTTGACAATAAAGTTGCATTTGCTCACAAAGAACAGCGAGAACTTAGTTGTATACCTAATATATATAAAAAAAATCTAGTTAAATAAATAATTTCTTTCCGAAGGAAACATCGCCCATATTTTGAATATTATATAGATAATATATCGCCATACTTTGAATTTATTTGCTTATTTTATGGGTTACCAACTACACGGAAAACTGTGGCCGTTGACCTACATTTTGATACTAAGCCCGAATATTATAAAAAATTAATTTTGTTTGAATTTTTTGAACTTGAAATCTCTTTTTTATGCATGAATTCTGTATTTCCAATTTTTTTCTGTAACGTCCACAAAGTCATGAAAATGTTATCACAACTTCGAAAATGATAAAATAGCTTGGACTGCTATAAAGTATTTACATAACCATTGAAGTCATATTTGAAAAAAAAATTTAACTAAACGATTTATTGAACATTTTCATTTATTAAAATGGTCATAAATTTTCAAATTTCCAGCACTTAAAGTTTGCACATTTCGTAACTTTAAGTCCAGACTCATAAATCGTTAGATCATAAATTATTTCACTCACTAAAATGTGTTTGAAACACACCAACACTTACACACGTACAAACGTACAAACAGAACCTACTCAAAAGGATATCTAAATGAATTGAGGAAAAAAAAAATACACAAAATTCAAGGATTCAAAGTTTTGCTTTTCCTTCGTTTTCTGTAGAGTAAAATAAAAATCTATTTCTGGTTGCCATGAACTAAAAGTGAAATGTTTTACTGCCGTAGCCGCTGCTGCTCCAGAAACAAAAACGAAAATTCAGCAACAAGAGAGCTCGAAGCTGGAAAAAATATGGCCTTGTCGAAAAATATTCAACTTATTATGTTGAAAATATGGCGTTGAGATGCAGTCGAGCATTCAAACGCCCCATAACGAGAACGGTGGCGACGACGACGACGACTTCAACGACTATGCAGCTGACGCTGACATTGTACAGTGGGATAGGTTGAGAAAAAAACAAGGGATTTCAAACCAATTGCATGTGTTGAAATTAAAGTCGACATTTGATACGAAAATGATCGGTCTTACAAGGCCGATATATATTGTGCAATCAGGAATGTCTTAAAGGGCGAAAAATGTTAGGAAAGTCTAGAAACCGAAAAATTTTAAAGAATCGCAAAATGTCGAAAAAATATCTGCAAAGTCTTGAAAAAGTCCATAGACGCCTGATGAAGTCTTAATTTATTAACATAGCCGAATAAATGTTGGCAAGTCTTAAACATTATGAAGACAGCTACATACCTACAAAAATTCGGAATATTTTGGATAGTTTAAAAATTTATTTAAGTTCTTGAGATGCTGATAAATCGAAAAATGTTAAAAAGTCAATAAAATGCTTAAAAGGTCTTTAAGTATTAATGAAAAACTTTTAAAAAAAAAATTCTTTCAAATTAGTGTGTCATTAAGGGTCGCCCACAAAAGATTTCCACAGCAGGTAGCCTAAACAAATAAAGGCGTACAAGCAGAGGGCGGGGCGACGTCATTTAGAATGACCATTTTTGAAATGACATTCTTAAAGCTCTTCATATTTTCTTTTTGTTCATAAGAAATGAAACAAAATTGGATAAAAGTGGTCAACTAGCGATTAATTAAAAATGTAGAGTTTTTGCGGACGTCTTTTATCGACAAACCCTTATCGAACTAGAAAAAGTCACCTAAGAAAAAGGAAAGAGTAACATTTTAAAAACTGTTTTTATCTATTTAATCCCACTGTGTAACAATTAAATGATGTACATGAAATAAACGCAGAAGGCCAAAAATGAAATAGAGCACAAAAAGGGATCGAAAAAGGCTGTTACTATTTTGCTTCGGTTGGTTTTGTTGTTGCTCGCTTTCATTTGGCATTCGCTGCTCTCGCATAAATGGCTTAAAACGGCAACTAGTTTAGTTTGGTTTGATTTTTTTTTCTTCTATATGTTGTAATACCTACTATATAGTATATTTGTTAAGGGCTCAAAAGGTAGGCCAAGATTATCAAAAATACGCAGCTGTGATTGCAAGGCACTAAAAAGAAAGTTTTCATTTTTACGTAATTTGAGCGGAAATGTCAAGTTATAAAAGATTTAAGCCAATTTATAAAATTCTGAATGCTCTATGGTGGCTCTATTGTAATTCCAAGAAATTATATCACAATTCAATGAGCTACATATGTAGGTGTCTAAATTGTAAGGGAAACTTATTAAAACTTTATATACATAGTTTTGTTGATGGTTTTAGTTTTTGAAAATACTTTGATATTTTTTTTCGACATCTTTAATAATCTCAGAATTTTTAGGGCACATCGTAGAAAAGTCTTATGAAAATGTGAATTAAATGTTTAACTGATAAAAGCGACGTAGTTTCTTATGCTCACTCTACCATAGCATGTTGACGTGACATGATTTGCTGCAAAAAAAATAATTTTAATATTAACTTTTACATTTTAATTGAAATTAATTCAAGTGTAAACTTTTTTAAAAACTTTTTATTTTTATTTTTATTATGATAAATAAAATATGCTTTTTAAAAGCTTTACACATCGTTGCACGAATGCGCATACACGCAATCATTACAGACATACATTAATTTTGTACATCCTTTTGCGTATTAAAAGGATTTACTTGACGATTATCATAATAATGTATGTGTGCCTTTAAATTGCGCTTAACGCTTGTTCTAAAATGCTATTATAAGGTAGATAAGATTTCAGATAAATTACTTTACGAAAAAGCTGGCATACTAAAGCAAGGAAAGAAAGCCTTTGGTGCCAAGATATAGCGGTTAAGATATTTTAGTTGCATGGGAGGTGCCACCCACTGATGTCAAATTACTTTCAAATTTTTCATATGGCTGAAAATGCGGACAAAATACACCCAAAGTGGTTAGCTTTTTTTTAAATTTGTGGTCCTATATGCCTATAATGCAGAATCGGATTTAATGAAAACTCTCCCAAATTTCAGCACTGTAGATCGAAAACGAATGACTGATATTTTTTTTGCGTTTCAGTAAAGAAATTGTTGAATATAGGACCGTAAATTTAAAATTTGCTCAATCGAACAAGATTTTGCTAGATCACGCACGGATATCTTTTCAATATCTTGGAGATTAATTATTAGTTATAAGTATTAAGTTTATTCTTTAAAAGAGAGATTTGTACATATCTGCAACAACCAACTAATGAATGCTAAAAATGTAACCAAAACGACATACACTGTCATCGCAAAGTAAAAATTACAAAAACTGGGAATCCCCTGTTTTATTGCTTTCAACAACACACAAATAAATAGATTTTCAAAAACAACAATCGATAAAATGAAACACAGCAAAGCAGAGAAAGAGTTGAGGAAGAGTTTTTCGTTAGAATGTGCTTTTAGTCCGCCTGCAGAGATGCCTTGTAGATAATGTGCATAAATCGAGTGTCCGTGTCCAGCTAAGTGAACGTACGCCTACCAGAATATATTTTGCTCTAAAATCATAACTACAAACTTGTGACCAAGAAGTTAGTCCGGCTACGAGAGATATCCACCTGCGCGAGCTGTTCGCGACGGCAGCTTTCAATGTATACATTTTCATTTTATGTGACGAAAAAGCACTTTGATTTCTTTGAAATTAGAATATCATCTAACTAGCGGCCACAAATTGAAAGTAAATTTTTTTATTAAATATATCAAAGTAAGCAAAATAATCTCAAAATATAAGCGGTTGTTTGCATCGAATTTGCCTTTATAAGCTTATCAGCTGTGAAATTTGAGCTTAGTCAGTTTGCCTTAATCGATAATTGAAGGTTGCGCATACGTCATGATTTCTGAGAGTTTTGAAATTATTTTTCAATATCATTTTTTTTTCGTTGTCGTAAAATTTGCGCCAACAACTTGCTGATATTGTGTTTCCAATAAGTTTCTGTTCCACGAAATTAAATCAATTGCACCATTGTTTCCCACAACTATAGCCTAAAATCTCAAAAGCATTTAAAATTTTCATCAAATTTTCAAATTATGAAATTTTGCATTAACAATTCATTGTAACTAATACAAAGGACCAAGAGCTCTCATACAAATGACTGTCTTTCAATTGTAAGTAATTTTCATTGTATACGAGCAGTTAGTAACAGCAAATACACACTCATAATTTTCAAAAGTATCATGCATGACATATAGCATAGTTCAAGGACATAAAAAATATCCTATAAAGGAATTGTCAAACAAATGTAGCACAGGGCAAGCTGCAAACAACAGAAATTCACTTGATGAAAAAAAGCGACTACCGAAAAATAAACTGAAAATAGTTTTAAAAAGGAATTTCCACAAAGCTTAAAATAAATACGAAAGAAATATTTTTAGTTACCACATTTTTTTTTGGCCTGAACGACCTTAAAAATGTTGCTGCCAAAGGATGAATGGGTGGTGACCTGAAGAGAAACAGATACGAAATCCCTCACGTTACCCTGAACTATTGCTGCTATTCGTACGCGCACAAAAAACAACAACTGAGAGAAGCATGCAAATCTATGCAAAGCGCTTACATGTGGGCATGTGAAAGTTTATTTTGTACTTGTTTTTGTGTGTGTGTGTGTACAAATTGTTTGCCAAAATAGTATGCTGTTGCCAGATGATGGTATTTTATGTAAATAAGTTTTTTTTCGTAATTTTTTTTTTAATTTATTAATTTTTTTTTGGGAAAAGTGGTTACAATATGGAAAAAAGCAGGGAGCAAGATAAAAAAAGATTTTAAACTTTAATGTAAAATAAAAAACATTGTTCATTTCCGACATAATTTCTGAACCGAAAAAGCTCGATTTGGGATCAATATGCGTTCTCATGGATGACGTATCAGAAATAATCACAGGAACAAGAAAATCTTTGCTTAAGTTCATAAAGCACCGAACTACAAAAATTTAAATTCATTGCTTATGAACTTTATTACTTAGTTTAACACCACTCTTATTTTTACTGGGGTTATCAAGACACTTGCAATGTATATCTCCTACAATTAGGAAACATGCTAACGAAATTTGTCAACCAGATGCTGAGAAAGACCCAGATCTGCTTGATAGAGCATGATTATCAAAAATTGAATCGAGCTGGTAAGGCATAAAACAACAAGCTGGGAATTGAAATAGTTAAATGAAGTTAGTACAGGGTCTATGCTCCTAATGAAAATTTAAGGATATATAAATCTAACGTGGGAATTAACTTATAAGTAAGTCTTTTATGAGAAACCTGGCAAGTACAAATACGCCCAATGTTGCCTTTTAAACAAAACTGTGTTATAACTTTTATACAGAAACTGATTATGATATGACAGAAACAAAGCTGTGAGCAAATGTAAGCTAAAACTTTTGGTCAAAGATGAAATGGGAACATATTTTCAAGTGTGGCGTTTCTCAAATGATACTCACAGAATCGACATCTTTTGATATCTGCGACCTTTCACGTGGGACTTATTAATTAAGTTGCAGGTAAAGGATATTTTACAACATAATTAATTGTTGTAATTTATAAATTTGTTTCAGTCTGCTGTTTTTGATTGCTTCTTTTTGATAATTATTATTTTATTTTTATACTAAAATCTATTTTGCTATTAACCGTTTATAGAGAATAAAGGTCGTAAAATATCAAGGCTTCGAGAAAAATTACGATAGAAGTAACTTTCTTCGATAATGTGTAAAAGTAGTTGTGTTACTCATGCAAAAATTTGAGTTACAACTAAAATAAACTACTCATTTGTAAGAATCGTTTCATATGTTTTGATATAGGATTTTGCCAAAATTTCAATCAATATTTCCGATTGATAAAAAAATATCACATTGTAAGTAGATTATTTTTTTTTTTTCAGTTAGTTTTGCGTTCTAGTTTGGCATTAATTCGTTAATTCGATTGGGACGGATTCAATTTTTTTTTGTTGGATTCTACAAAAAAACTACAAGTTATTAAAAGGATAATACTTTGACAAAAAACGCTATATTTTTCTGTGACAAATCACAATTTCATTGTCAACGTCTTATTTGGGCTCAAAAAAGTTATGTTTATTTTTTCATGTTTAGTATGTTGATCGCTATATGTTTTATATAAAAATTTTTTTAAATTTGGCAGAACGAAAATTTTTAAAATATTTAATTATTTTAAAAAATACAATAAAGAACTGTCGTTCTTTAAAATAATCGCAATTGAATGTGTTTCAGTTTATTTAGATAAAATGATATTTCAAGCTTCTTTACATAAAACAAATTTCAAACGACATAGGCAAGGAAGTGTTTTGCTTGCAAAAAATATGATTGCTTTTAGTTACCCACAAGTCTATTTTTTTGGATTTTTTTTTGTCAGAAATTGCAATAAAGTAGAAACATATTCAAGATGAATTCAACCTTTTTTGAAAGCGTTACGATAATCTGAAAACTTGCACAGTTTTTTATACGCTTCACTGCTGCATTGAGTTGAGTTGAGCTGAAAACTGTAGTTTCCTCTCAAAAATATTCCTTTACTAATGTATTAATTATATATTGTATTGTTGTACATATAACTTTTAATAATTTCTATTTTGCCAAGAATAAAATTTGTTTTCTATGGAATGATTTGTAATTCAATATGAAGCGTTCTGGCCCACATAAATTTTTGTTCTTTGTTTTTAGTCTTATAAAATTTTTTGATACAAGATTTTTTTCACAATTCTAGCAGAAATCTACAAAATAGGAATCAAACTATCAAACTATGGCACGCGTTGCAGTGAAAGCATATACTCATACGCTTAAGTTATTTAGACCAACTCTTTGCTCACATTTATGTTCAGACCATCTGTCTTTACGTTAAAATAAAAATTTATCCTTACTGAATATACTTCAGCCCGGCAATTTTTAAGTGTATGAAATTGTCACTGCCGCACGGTCTGTTTGGCATACAAAATTTAAGTATTAAAAAACAGTCATTGTCTGAAATCGCATTTAGGAAATTAGTTTTTAATTCAACATTTTGAAATATACTTGAAACAATAAAAATCTTTTTTAAATATCTTTTTATAAAAAACAATATCAAAATAAAGTCAAAATAACACCTTAAGGCGATTATGTTTGTGAATATAAAGTCGGTGTTTATTTTTTCCTAAACTTTGCTGCTTTTGAAGACTCAGTTTTTTTATTACTCGTAAAAACAATCACAATCTATTTAGCATAAAGTGCTGACTGAAAAAAAAGTTTAAAAAGTTATAGATTAACGTAAATATTAAAAATACTTTTAAGTTCATTTTGCATTAAGTTTTACTTTTTTATTATACCGTTTTTTTAACTTTTAACCATGTTTTACTCAATGAAGAAAAAACTTGAAATGTTTTTTTTGCAACCTCTTATTTTCGTACATCAATTCTTTGAAAATTCTATTGATAAAGAAAATATTAATTAGAGAATCGGGTAACAACCCATTAAAAGACGATTTTATAAGTAAATGACATATTTTGTATTAATAACACAACAGACCATTAAGCCCAAAAAAAGTTTCATCTATTTATAAAAAATTTATTCTTTATAATTATCGTAGAAAAATATACCATTCAGTTGTTACAAAATTGTCTTTTTTTATGTTATGCACAAACTTGAAATTTTGCATGAACGTTTCTTTTTTTTGCATTTCGCAAAATTCTTTGAAATATTTATATCAATACTTTTGAATTTAAGTATAAGCTTAACTAAGCTCATTTTTAAGATTATGACTCCAATTTTATCCAAATGTAAATACTATTTCTTTTAGCCATGTATAAAAGCATGCAATTTTCGCGTTTACTCATAAAAGTATGCTATGAAATTTTCTTTTCTGATTTTGATCCTACAAATTACATAAGTTAGCTGCTGCATTCAAGCTATCCAAACTATAGTGTTTACCTACATCTATAATATAAATGCAATTAGTTACTCATAAATTGAAGCTACCAAAGCAAAGGGCCTTAAATCCATCTGGCAACATTAATTTGCATATGTTCAGTTTACTCTTACGAGTAATATGCTTCTTGTTATTTTAGTATTAGTCACTATTGTTGTTATTGCTATTTTGTTTGTTTGAGTGTTTATGCTGACACAGTGTTTTAAGCTGTCATTGTGTCTGTTTGTCTGTCTGACAGGCATATCGTGCACGACCTAACGATAACAGCAACGACTTTGACACACAAACACCATTCGCTTTCTTCTCGCCAACACCTGCAGATCTTTGTTTTTGTTTTTGTTTTTTTTCTTTGTATGCAAAGAGAAATCATTTCAATTCGTCATGCAGTCAGTTTGTTTTGCTGTCAGTCAGTCAGTCATTGCACGTTTCTATCTACACAACAAAGATTCAAGGACAAACGTTGCGAGAGAGCAGCAGAAATTGTAACAGCAGCGTTGAACTGAGCTGAGTAACAAAATCGTGGTTGCGTATACGACATGGTGTACGAAATTGAATTTTTCTTACGTTTTATGCTCTGTGTGTGCTAGTGTGGCGCTGTTTTGCTGTGTGTGCGTGTGTGTGGCCTACTGTGACGTATTTGTTATCCTTTTTATTTCACGTTTTTTTCACTTTTCAAATAAAAAAAAATTCGCTTTGAAATTTCACAGTGACAGAACACAAAATTTGAATGCGCGTCTCCTTTTTGCAGTTAGCGCGTACGCGTGTGTGTGTATGTTTTACTTATTATTATGCAACGTCGTGCTAAATTTTTAAATTTTTTAGCTTATGTTTTTGTTTATGAGTTTTTGTTTGTGTTAACTGAGAGACAAGTGTTTTCAGGCATTACCTCTTGACCGATTATGTCAATACGTAAAAGCACACTTTTTCCACACGTGTGCAAAAGTATGTGTATGTATTTGTGTAGTTATATGTGTCAGTTTATATCAATGACGCAAATTTCTTTTTAACAGCATTTCAATTTTTCCTAGCATACGCTTTCCGACTTTAGTTGTTGTAAACACTTTATTTTGTATAAAATTTATGGCGGATTTAAAATTTTTTCAATTTTATTTTATTACCATTTTTTGTATTTTTTTGCACCAACGAATTAAAGTTTTTACACAAGGACTTTTTTGCCTTTCTTTCAGTTTAACCAACGCGTTCACTTCACTGCCGTTACATTTTCACAATGTCCTTCGCACGTTCGTATCCACATCTCAACTGATTCTGTGTGGTTTTTCTAAATTCCAATGCTAGCACAGTGCACTCACTCTTTTTGCTCCAGCTCCTGTTTTGTAGAATAATGGGATATTTTTACTGTTGTATTGCGCATGTTATTGTTGTCAGTCTATGCTCTGTTTCTCTTACGCTCTTTGTGTTTGTAATTTGATTACTGTTATCATTATTGCAGCAAGCAATGTTACAATTAACTGTATAATTTCAATACGAATCTCTCTCACGCTCTCATTGCCTTTGTTTATGTTCTTATTCAACTATTTTGCATGTGCTCGGTTTTTGTTTATATTCCTGATGCATATCGCATTTTGACGTCATTTTGCTCATTTTTGGAAATTTGTTTTCACTGACTTACGTTATTTTATTGCAACTTGCGTATCCTTGGAGTTAACCAGTAGACGGGGTCAGCTGCCGTCGTTTAGATTTTTGTTGTTGATTAAAATTAATTTGCTACTTTTGTTATTTTTTTGATTTGTTGCTTTGTTGTGCCGTATGGAATCTTAAGTGGTTTAACCACAATAAATGGAAATATTTTTACGACAGCACGGCAAATTTTCTAAAAAAAGTTAAGCTAAAGTTCTTACAGACATTTTAGCAAAAGAAAATAATAAAATTATTTAGCATCATAATTGATATTAGGACAGGATAATCGAATTTGTTTCGCAATCTTAATACATTTATAATTCAAGCTACTGCAGAAGCTGGATTTCTCATTGGATTTACATTAACACAATCTTTTTAGAAAGATATTAAGCTCATCTCTTTTTTGAAAAAATTTCGAAGCGTGAGAGATCAATCTCATTACACATCGTTCTTCATTAAACTTTAATTGCCACGAAGTATATCCTTTTTGAATAATTCTTGTCTAAATTCATATCTGGCAACTGTTTCTAAGGAAAGTGCTCCAAAACAAGTTTATAGTGCTTTGTAATCTTTTGTACTTAACGCCCTCTGGCGCACAAATTTACACACACACACGCAAATATACCGTGCTTTAAATCAATAGAAATATGGGTTAAATATCGTTTAAACTGAACCTAGATCATGTAAGTCCTATGACAAATGCATCTTTAGTAGTAGTTTAAGCAAATGATGTTTTTTGCCAAATGCCAAAAAGAACCGCATTTGGGGCACAATATTTAAAAAAAAACCATATATAACTATATTACATTTTTCAAACAAAATATTTGTACGATTTTCACCACTATCTTTTTTAGAGAAAATCGTTTTGCGGTGAAAAAAAGTTACACGTTAAAGGTAGGCTTTTTTTGACAAAAAGGCTTTCGAGATTAGCAAAACTGCTCCATTGAGTTTTAATAATGATTTCTCTGATCGAAAGATATAGTGATGAACAAATAATTTTCATGAGTCCCTCCCGCTTTTCAGTCCCCGTCGGGTTGACTTTTTTTTGCTTCATTCAATCGATCCAGTCTACTCTACATTTTCTTATATCTCAATCGCTATCTGCACTCTTATCTTCATCCGCATCTTCAGCCTCATATGTACTGGAGGTCTGCACGGGTGCACTTGAAACGCCCATCAAGCCACTCACCATGATTGCAAGCCCATCGGAGTTTTGTGGACGAAAACCAAAAATTAAAACAAATCGAAACATCAAGCAGGAGAGATGAGTGATGTACTCACAAATAAAATACTATGAATTGCAATCTCTTAGTGCGCTTGCTCAGACAAGAGATTTTCTACAATACAACAAATGACAACAACAATTTGAATGACGCGGATGAACGCGAAATAATTCATTACATATAATCAATATATAAAAACTCTAACGTCTCACCTTTAGCGACGGAAATGTCAATTGAACCGTTGTACTCGACAGTGAGTACAATAATCTGTTGACTCAGCAAGCCCACTCGTGCAGACTTCTAATATGTATAATTATCTCCTTCCTTACCAAGTAATATAAATTGTTATATTGACGTTATTATATCATAAAAAGTAAGGATACTTAGTAATTTTTTGCAACTATAGACGTACCACGCCCATTTGTTTCAACCCGCCCACTTTTCTTTAATAAGTGCTTCTGTTATAAAGTGTGCTTGTTGTGAAATGTTTAAAACCTTCGTGATATGACAATTTAAAGTTTTTCTTTCTATTGAAGACGTCAAGTCCATTACTCCAAGTCCGCCGACTTTTCATTCAATAGTTTTATTATGTTCAATGATTTGATCCATTGATTTTGTTGCTTTTATATGAGGTACTTTGCAGACTTGTCAATATGCGATTGCTTTTCTAGAAATTACTTCGGTCATATAGTACACTTATCTTGAGTTAAGTTTGTTGTTTTTGCTTGTCACGAGTTTCGTTGCATTCAATTGAAAAATCTTTGTGATATGTCAATTTAAAGGTTTTGCGCACAAAACGCATACCACACCTACTTTTCAATCCCAACCGTATTTCGATCAAAAAATGAATACAGCACACAAGGGGCTTATTCCGAGTTTCGTTATATTCTTTAAAAAAATTATTAATTCAAAGTATTTCCGACGACTACTATCAAGGTGCTTTTGTCGCTTAATGCTTTCTTTTCCGAGTTTCACTTCAACTTCCACAACAATTTAATGATACGTTTCACTTTTTGCTTGGGTTCGCAACAGATCAATGCAAAAAGGGAAACATAACGGGCATAAGAATTCTTATTAAGCGGTTTGAAAGCTTCTGATGATTACGCTCATTACGTCAGAGATTTGATTCAGCTAGATCTTAAACAGTATATGAAAACTAAAACAAACAAAATCACAACCGAAGTGGATTTTCCTATGCCAAGATTTTCATATTTTAAATGTTGATTTGAACAAATTCATACATTACAGTTTCAGTAATGCAAAGTACCAAAATAACCAAAAAATATATGAGCTCCTTTAACGCAAAGACGCTTGACCTCGTCCATTAACTAACCAGCCAACATCTGGAGCTTTTTTTTTAAATGTCAAAAACATGACACTGGCGCTAAATAGGATACCACATTAATCAATAACATGCTAATGACCATCTTCATCAATTCTTTAACATGAAATATGGCAATTTCTTGAAAAGTTGTTTAAATTTTTATTTAAGGTTTGCAGCAGAAATAAATTTAAAAAAAAAATTAAACAAAAAAATCACCAAACAAAGCTTATATTCGGTATATTACCATCCATTTTTTCCAGCAAAAAATAAAAGAAAACAAAAAAAAACAGACAAGACGACAATGAAAAAAAAACTTTCACCAAGCTCTTTCTTATTCCCAAATCAATTTGAAATTTTTTTTTTAAGGATACGTCAGTCAAGATAAAAAACGAAGATATTGCAATACGCACAAAAGGATGTACAGCGGATGCCTGGCTCAAACTAAGCGTTGTGTGTTGCGGGTGCTGGACAGTTGTCGAAATTCTGCTGAACAAAGCGTTTGCCAATATAGCAGAATTCCATTTTTATTTAGCTCCTTGCTATCATTTCCTCCTTGTGCAATTTCTTTCCTTTCGGCAAAAATGTTGGTTCGCTCGCGCAACAAAAGGATACTCAACGTTTTACCACAAAATTATCGCTGCTTATTTCACATTTTAAATGTATCAGTGTCGTCTTTTTTTCGCTTTAAGTAACTTGGATATCTTTGGTAGACATGAAAATTGATTGCTTGTTATATTTCTTACAAGTTTTGAAAGTTTAATGTCTTTGGTTGTGTATGTGCTGAAATTTAAAACAAATATTTTTATTTTGTCTTTTAGGTTGTGTATTTGACACAATGGCTTCACCTTTTTCTACTTAAGCTGACAATTAGAGACTTTGGCAAAAGGTTGATTGAGTTATCATTTTGGTCAAAAGGTAATGTTTATTCAAAAAGTCACTCAAAAAGGGACGAGCTGTTAAGCGCAATATCACTGATTTTTAGTATTAAGAGCAATATGATTTATCCCAATACTTGTGTTGATAGTCCTGTATTATGAGAAGAAAGTAAATAGCTGCAAGAATTTCTTCTTTCTGGGCTTTCGGAAAAGTACAAGTATATTATATATCATATCTTTGAAGCGAATCAAAGCTTAAAAAAGTTGCCTTGCACATTTTAAGGCATTTTGATGTGTTGCGAGGGTTTTTTAGATTTTAAGGACTGATTTCAGCGATAATCTGAGCTACAAAGCGATAGCTGTGAGTTGCATTTTCCGTTAGTTAGTGCATTTATTCCGTCTGCTACCAGATTTTATAAAAATCGGATCTCGGAATCGGATGTAACTGTGAATAAATATTTTCCTGTAAGTGGTTGACATCACCCACTTTATAGCAAATACTTTTCCGCAAGGTTCATTTCATCTTCATACCAAATTTCATCGAAATAGGTCCAATAGTGTAGCAGTACAAACGTATATTTCTAGTAGGGCTGTGGCACTGCCCAATTAAAAAATAGATGACTTTACGCACAAGTCAATCTATCACTACATCAAATTACATCGAAATCGATGTAGCGGCTCAGCCGTGATAACGTTTTTCCCATTAGCGGCGCTTCCACACCGACCAACATAACACATAGTTCTAATACCTTCTTTATTACCAAATCAAATTTTAATAAAATCGGTGAAAATATACTTTCCTTTTGAGGGCGTGCCATCGCCCACTTTAAAACAAGAACCTCTTGTCAGGGCTTAGTGCATCTTCATACCAAATTGCATCAAAATGGGTCCATTCAGTTAGCTGCGAAACCATATTTTCTGGTTATGGGCATGGCACCGCCCAAGAAAAACTTTTCAAGATTCATTTTAAACTAAATTTCATCAAAGTCATTCCATTTTTTTTTTAGTATAAACGTATTTTCCTACCAGGGGCGTGGCATCATGCACTCAAGAATCTACTCATTCCACATTACATAAAACTTGGTGTAGCGGCTCAGCTTTGAGTGCATTTTTGCTATCATGGGCGGTGCCACACCCACTAAAATAGCCTTCCTGAGGGCTCAATCTATCATCAGATCAACAAATTCCATCAAAATCACTCGATAATTTTAGCTACGAAAATCTATTTTCCTATTAGAGGCATGGCACCGCCTACTTTTGAAAAAAAAATTCATTTTGGACTGTCCGTCTACACACTCTCTATAACAAAAAAAAAAATCAAGCGCTTATGTCGTGTTATGGCAGTTTGAAAGGGATGTGACCTACGCCATTGACGCGTCACTTTATAAATTTCCATATTTATGTTCTCATAATGTCACTATTATTGTTATTGAATTACAATTTCAAAACACACTAACAGGTAATTTGCACCCTTTTAACACGTTCAGCAGCTAATGTGATTATTAACATAAAATATATGGCATGGGTACGTTCACACAAATATCATTAATTATAATTACATCTATGATGCGTAAATTTACCCTTTCACATAGCGCAATGTAGTAGGTAATGAGTTACGCTCTATTGAGTAATGTAATGTCATTATAATTGTAAACGACGGCAAGTGACGTGTACTTGCATGTCTTCTTCATATCATGCCACAATCACACCCATTCCACTTTATTTCTTATCACTTCAATTAAAGCAACAAAAAGAGAACAGGCTTCAACAAAAGATTGGCAAAAAAAAAGGTGGTGATGGTTTTTTCCAATTTAAAATATTTTTTCCTAAATCAACAGTTTCTCGTATAAAGCATGTCAAAAAACTGCTATCGATGACACTTCAAATGCTTCCTGTCGCTACTCTACAACGCACAACGCACAACCCACCACCCACATTTCAACATTTCATATTCGCAGACAATGGTGTCCGTTCATTGCCACGTGATTTTCTCATCGAATAACTTTTAATGAAGTAATGTTGACAGCTACGACTAAGTTTTCCACCAGAGCAGCAAACACCCTCTTATCAGTAAAAGAAGAAAAAAGAGAAAATGATAGAAAAAAATACGGAACGCTTCAACCATCGAAGGACCATTCAGCTCCCACTAATAAAAGTAGCGGTGTAAAGGCATTCCGTGTTGAGTACAAAAGAATGAAAAACTAACTAGAAGTTCATTGAATATGAACATTTTATTAGCTGTGCCTCTGGGGCCGATGGCGCAAGTAACAACTTCGGTAAATTCCGTCCCCAAAATTTAATTAAAAATTCTAAAAGCAAGAATTCCTCCACGTGGGAGTTAAAATCTGTGGCAGCATTGGCTGAGGCAACGGTGTCTTGTTGTCTCTAACTACAATCAAATTGTTTCCCTAGGCATCATTGTAGCAAACAAGTACACTGATGTAGCCTTTAGTAGTTGGGGTGTATTTGAAAAATTTAGAGTTATACTAATAGATTAGTTGGAATGCCCTTCGTGATGGCTGACACTGCAATCTATAAAGATCTCCAGTGTAATTAAGGAAGGAAAATTGTAATTTCATTTAAAGGCACATCAGGCGGTTTGAGGAATACTATGAAAAATATTCTGATATTTCTGCCTTAACACAGGCCAAACCTTCCTACGAAGTACTGCTACACTAATATTGGCAAAAATAATCCATGAAAGGAGTAAATCTCTCACTAAAACTAAGAAAAAACTTTTTAGATTTTAGTAATTTCAAATCTTGAAACAAAGCATTCAATTCGAAAAATTAAATTTTTTATTTCCTTTATTTGAGGACAATTCTTCCTTCAAGAGCTTACATTTATCCTCAAGTAAAGTAATTTTATCCTTTCAGCTATGATATTTTGTCATTAGATGACAGACATTTCCATTTGCTTCAAAGGAACAATATTTACTTATACTGAGGAAACCAACTTACTTATAATAAGGAAGGCATGGCTTTAGTGCATATTGAAGGACACTTTTTCCTTAAATTGTGCAATGTTTCCTCAAACAGAGTAAGTTTGTTCTGCGGTATATAAACGCAGTGATTTATTGAAAACATTTACTATTATTTTTCTCGAAAGGGCTTGAATATTATTCAATTTAATGAGCTCAGAATTTCAATGCTATAGGTAATTCACTTTATGATTTTCAGAGACACTTTTGCAAAGAAATTTTCTCCGTTTTCTTCTGTATACGTAAAGTATTTTTTTTTCAATGGACTCAATGGACATTTGCAGGTTTATGTATCCAAGTCTATGGGTCACCCTATTAAGCAGCCTGTAGTGGGTGTTTGCAACAATAAAACGACAGCAACATTACAACTTTGACAACAAAAAAACTGACAGTTTGTTGCGTTGCACAGAGGGATGTTTCAGCCTGCTTGCTCGGAAAAATCGCTTACTTCCAATATTTTTGTATTGAATGTTTTTGAGATCACTAATTGAAAAGCTGAAAATTAAATTTTTAAAAACGTTCGATCCAATGTGGTGGATTTTAGAAATCAGTTGCTGCAAAACTGTTTGTTTTTTGTTATTTTTTGTTTCATGTTTTTTAGATTGAGTCGACAAGATGTGTCATATGAAAGTACAAAATTTGAATGCTGTTACACCACTGTGCGCGTTTTTTTCATTTGACGCACAGTAGAAGTCCATGATGTTTGTACGTTACAGTAAAAATTGATAATGTGATAAGGATGATAAAATCACGTGCATGTGCTTGTGGCGCTGATATGAGAGGATATGATGACGTTGTCTAACTGGCTGTCGATAAAAGGAACAGACAACAACAGTTGCCACATAAAACTTCTATTCGCAGTTTGTTGAAACAAGAAAAAATGGAAACAGAAGTAACGAGAGCTTGATACATCAAATTGTGGAACAAAAGATAAAGAACACAATAGCATCCTCGATAATGTGCTATACCCAGGAGTATCTGCTGCTGCTGGAGAGTTTATTAAAGCAACCATATTTGGTTAAAATAACTGGAAAAGGAAAAAAAGAGTCGCTAGGGTGTTAAAGTGGCACTATATATAATCCAACAGAACAATAGCATACTGGAGTAGCTTACACTGATCTAATTTAACAATAAACTTCATTATTCACGGTTCTTTAATATTTTTTTATAACTGCTACACGATGAGCTTTAGCCAAGCTTAAAAAAATAGTCTTATTCCATTGAATCTCACCCATTTATATTTGCTACAGTTTCAGTATTTTTTACTATATTCCTTTGTTTTGATTTTTTTTCAACGAATCCGAATTTTCAGAAAAAAAAACATGTAGGTGAAGTCTTAAGAGAATTCGCTGTCAAATCAGTAGTTCATTCATTCACATTGAAATTTATAGTTTCATTTCATTTTGAAATACAATTTTCACTCACGCTCTCAAAACGGCTTTTTTGCTTTTAATAATTTTCGGTAAAATTTTTTTAAAAAAAATACCGACTCTAAATTCACAGAAGTTTATCACTGATTGAAATTCAACGTCTAAGCTTTGCACACGCAAGCAACATATGTTTTCATATATCCTGTGCTACCAGCATGAGTGTCCTTAGTGAGTTAATTATTAAAAAACTCCCATTGGATTGTGTTGTCGCTGTATTAGTCTATTTGTATCTGTGTTGTGCTTTTGCGTCAATAATCGCTTTGCTTAATTGAATTAAAAATTTAAAAGTTAAGCAAAAATGTCAGGATTAAAGCGTTATGAGGCAACTCCACACATTAAGCCGTAGTTGTCTGGGGCAGCATGCTCATGGCATACAACGGCAACATAAAGTGCATGAGTGTACGGCAAGTTTGTGCCCCTTAGGAAATTTCATTCAATTTATAAATAGTACCCAAGCAGAAATAGACAATATATTATACGTAGATTTCCATTTTGAACACTTCCAGCAACAGCAGAATCAGATCTAGAAATAGTTCGATTACCAAAGCTTTTGAACAGATCCATTCTTGTTTTTCTTCTTTCACGAAAATTGTGTATTTATATATTACAAAATATTTTGCTGTAAGGCTATGCAACGAGCCAAACTCATTCGAACAGACTCAAAACTCATGAGCTTTTCACAAAATTTTAGTAGCGAATCAAGTTCGTTTAACTTGACTCAACTCTGTTCGTTAATTCGATGTACTCGCACTCATCTCGCTATTTTGCTTTTGTTTGTGCCTGCATACAACTCGTTCGATGAAAAAAAAATTTAAAATGTGGTGCGCCATGCTATAAGAAACGTCATAACTCTAACAAAAAAGTAGCTCGAAACTTTTGAATTCATGTGAGTTGAGTCAAACGAATCGAATTGTTCGAGTTTTATTCGTTGCGTATAGCAAAAGTTCGAACATGTTCGATGAGCTCGTTGCACGATAATGCGAAGAAAACCTGCCTGAGATTTCTGGATATGTAATTCTATTTGTTCGCTGACTTTAGAGAATGCCTGTAGTTCTGGCATAGCGATAAGTCCTACTTTTTTAGGAATTTTCATTAATGTTCTTATGAGCCTTTCTTACAATTCTGATAAGAACAGGGTATGAACTCCGAGGAAGCTGTCAATATTTTGGTAACTATATAATCCGTGCCCGCTGACTTATTGTTGATTGGGCAAAGTGTAGTAGATATTTTTGATTGTTACGGTTTCTTTTATTGATACTAAATACCAAAATCTGTGAAATTAAAGCGCCAGTCTTGGATTAGTTATTACTGAACTGGTCATGTAAGCGTTAGTTCCAATTTGGCAGATATTTGATATTATTGCGGTTTATACACGTACACATCTTAGTAATTGCAATTAGTTTTAATTAAAATATTAAAAACGACTATTAATTTAAAGTTTTCAATTCTTTTTCTTCTTTCTAACACGTTAAATTATAAAATAAACTAAAAATATGAAATTTTTTTTTAAAGAGTTATCAGAGTTTCCGCTACATATATTCATCAAGAATAATGCCAAGCGATGCATGCAACAACAATGGCAGTAATGCTAGTAGTGCCGGCAGACAAAAACAACAGCAACAGAAACACAAGCAACATCTCAAATGCTACTACCACTGCTACTAACATCATCAACAACAACAACAACAACAAAGCGAAGTTGTGTTATGGAAACAAAAATATCGACAAACATCTGACGTTGTTTCTACGGGTTATTCAAGTTAGTGATATCAATTGAATACATGCAGGTGTTTCTACTTCAGTGATACTAGATATTTTCTTGCACGATATCGGAGCGATATCGGAGCAATATCGGGTTAAAAATGTGCAAATTCGTAATATTTCTTGGAGATTTCAAAAAGTCAACGATGTTGTTGGGTTAATACAAATCTTTCGTATGGTAGGTTGATACTTAAAGCCATCTCCATAGTTAAAAACTTCGATATATCGAACAACAAAGGAATTGTTTTTGGTCTATTAAAACCATCACCAGTTTTTTTGTTCACTTTGTGCATCTCCTATGTAAACATTGTGTAATGCATTTGAAGTGAAATGTAAAATGATTGGGTTTTCATTTTTCTCCCAAAAGACAAAAAAAAAACCAAAAACAAAAACAAAAATAACATGAGAAATTGTGGCGCCAACAGTGTTTTGCATTTTAGGTAAACGAGAAGGTGCATCGATGTGGTACACATTGGCATCGGTAGTGGGTAAAAGCCGCTTTTCCTTTATTCCGATTACAACACTCAATTTCATGTAAGCAAAGTTTGTGTGTTTCCATGAGTATGACAGACAGCACAACAGTAGCTGACTTTGTCGTGTGCAACAAAATATCGAAAAATTTCTAAAAATATTTAAATTTAAGGAAGCTATTAATGCTGCTGAAAGCTTATAAAGGAATTTAACATAAAAAGTTTAGTTCTAATCCTAGCGCTTAACTATTTTTGTAAGATATCAGCTGTATATTATTAACAGGAAAAATGTATTGCCAAATTTGAAACGTAATCTGCCATCCGATTACCGACAGAATTTAATATAATGTTAGCAATTAGCTTACGAATATATATCAAGCTTTTAAAGAATTAAAGAAAAATTTATTTGGGATATATTCGTTCATTAAAATAATAATATTGCAAATTTAATTTCAATCGCTTTTATTCAAGTTTTTTTAACATTTGTTTTTTATTCCATTACTCCATTTTTTTCACCAGCATGGACGACACAATTCGTTGGCTTATAAAATGAATGAATAAAAAAAAAAATTATTCGTGAGCCCTGTGGGAGTTGCTGTCAACATTGTTTGCCAAAAGAAGGAAAAGGAAACAACAAAGTTCACAGCTCCAGCTCTATTCAAATATTTCAGTCTAAAGCACAAAATATGATATTAAAATCAGACATTTTGGTCGTTTTCGCTTCCCCATAAATTTCAATTAAATAAAAAATCCTTTTAAAAATTGATACTGTGTAATAGCAACGGCATAAATATATAGATGAAACTGGTTGATAATGACGATGATTGCTGCGACTGAATAAATAAAGCTAGAAATCGATGTTTTTTTTTAGTGATTTTTTATAACAAATAAAATTTAATATTGAAATAAGGATTTCTTTTTTTTTCAACACCAATGCATTTTGAATCAATGGATCTGTATGTTTTTGTTGCACAAAATATATATAGAGGACACAGGATTATATGGTTTAAGGTGGAGTATGCTATATATATTAACTTTACTTAGCTAGCCCCATAAGTCTTTCGATAAATATATTTTTATTACATGAAATAGTTGTAGGCGTCAGAAACCAAGCGTTGTATTTATATATTTGACTTTCAGATATTGTCGACTTAGATACAGCTTTCTTTATATTATACTAGCAATTCTCACGTCTTTGTACGCATAGCCTGTTTCGTGTCTTAAAGGTTCCTACCTACATTGTACCAAATAAGGTTACATTTGTAGCATTTTCTGCTTCCATTTATTTTTAGGTCTTCCTGCCACCTGAATCACATACTTCAAGTCATACCAGGGAGAGGCAAATATGTGTCCGATGACTGAAGTATTATCTCTATTAGCTTCATCCTTTAACAAGTGCGGTTAAAAGCAACAAAGGATCCTGCCAAACATACTGTCTCAACAGGAAAAACTCAACATAATCCAAATCCACACACAACGCACCTACTGCGAAACTTTGATTGAAATTGAAAATATATCGAAACGAGCGATCAACTTAGTTCTTATTGTATAGTAATTAACCAATCAAGCAGTTGGAGAAAATATCAACTTCAAAAATAACCGGAAAATGTAGCCTCAGACAGTCGTTGTAGGTTTAGACTATTGAAAATGCTTCTTCTAATGATTAAGGTAATTCCGTACAAAAGACTTTTTTTACCCGGAAATTAACAGTTTCTAGGATCTTCTGGGAGAAACACCTCACGTCATGCATACAAATGAATCTGTATGCGAAGACAATGTTTGGAAAAGAAGATTCAACCGAGAAGTCTTGAGCGGTCTCGTGTAACTTTTCTCATTTTTATAATGGGTATTCACAATGATAACGCGTTGATATTTTATGTAGCGCTCTATTTATAATAATCGGAACAATCATAGGTTACAGCTGTCAAATTTCAGAGTTGTCACTAGCACAAAAACAAAATTATACAAAATTTAAAAAGTGCACTCTTATTGGAACACTATACAATGTCATTTCGGTACTAAGTTCGAATGTGACAATTCATCGACTGCATTACCTCGTACACTATTCACAATGAAAGTCTTCGATTGACGCGTTGCACGGTCAAAACGTTCGTTCGTTTCAGTGACCAGTTGAGCACTCACACCAGAACACTTGGGCACTAAATTGGAAAGAACTCGCCTGAGTTAAAGGAAATATAAAACTTCTCTACTTTAAGGTATAATCCGACTTGGGATTGGTAATCGCATAAAGTAGAAGTAGTAAAAGTCACAGCAAGAATTAGGATGGAATAAAAAATTATTATCGATTTTGTGAGTAATATTTCTTCAGGCAATTGGCCAAAAATGGCATACAAGAATGTCACATTTTTGGAGATTATTTTTAAAATTTTTTGAAATATTTTTTTTGGTATTTTTTTGGAAATATTTTTCAGTTTCAATTTTTAATTTTCAAAGAAACTGAGCATACCATTAACTTTCATTTATTTATTACGAAAAACAGAATTTTGTATTTCCAAGTATTATGAGACCAAATGATAAAATTATGTACGAGTATTAGGGTCATAAATTTCAATTAGCAAAATGTAGTTAGTACAGTGGCTTTACATAAATTCCTGCGCAAAACCCTTCCATTCATTTATTCACGAAAATGGGCCACACATTTCGCATAGCATTAGATTCAAGTCATTACATTTAAGCCTGAAATAATTGAATCACCCACGTTAGAGCGCTGTGACCAAAAATTAAAAGACCGTCAGGGGTAGTTGGTGTTTGAAGATGCAAAGCACAAAACTTTTGCTCAATTACAGACTGTAAAGAAATTCAATGAGAACCAGAGCATTACATGCGCATTGATATTCTGGCTACTCAGGAAATATCCCAGTATTTTTGAAGAGAGTTCAATATGGATTTATTAAAAAGAATAGAACGTAAGTGTCAAAAGTGGCGTAGTATTTCTATAACATAATTTTTTTTTTGTCATTTTTCAACAACTTGTATTCCTCCAAGTCATCAAAATTCCTTTACTAATAATAAAAATAAAGACACTTGATAATGCGACCATTTAAGCCCCGAACAATGGCACTGGCGAATTTCAATTGCCAACTGGTATTTTCATATCGCAACGCAATATATTTTTTTTTAGGAAGAAGCCCAATAACTGGCTTAGTAGGTCTCTGTGTCACGTTTCTTTCACACTGACAGTAATGACCTTGAAAAACAGCCTGTGCCGTTATGTTATCAAAATCAAAGCAATTTCGCAGCAGCAGAGCAGAGTAGAGGAGCGCGCAACAACGTCAAATAAAGATAAAGCGTGAGAGTTTGTTGCGGAGAAAGTCGAAAACAAAATGACAAAAAAAAAGCTCAAAGCGTAGAAATACCACGGAGACGGCGACTATATAAAAATAAAATGGAATACAATTGCGATACGTTGGCTAAACTGAACTATGGAATGCCAACTGGGGAGCCATTTAAATGAGCACAAATTAAAGACGCCAGCTAGTACTTGGTTTGGGTTGGGTTTGACTGGGTAAATAGGATAACAATATACAGTGCAAAATAAGGCAAATAGTGGAGTGTTATTACTAAAAACAAAAATAAATTTGTCGTTTAGGTGTGAATTTTTAACTTTGGAGTTTGTAATGTGAAGTTTTGGCGCAGATTCTAAGAACTTTCGTGGAAACAACTCTACGCGAAATATTTTGAGTTTATAAAGCTGGGCAAAACTAGAAAATGAGCTGCATATTGAAATGAACTTTTCTACTCTTACAAACGCTTAAAAGAGTATCAAAAGCTTTAATCTTAAGTCTTTAAACACTTAACCATACTAAAATATTTAAATCCATTAAAACAGCACAAAGAAGCCAACAGCAAATGGGTTATATTTGACCGAAAAAATCGAAAGGAAATCTAGCACAACAGCGAATTCATTCAATACCTTTTCCTATGCTCGTACGTAGTTCTAAAGTAGGTCGCAAGGAATCGAAGGAAATCATGTGTCCAACCATCAAAGTTGTATTTTCAGTTTCATTTTTCTTATTTCATATTTTATTGCATTGTTGTGTATTGTTTAATATTAGCTGTGCCGTTGGGGATTTGGGAATGGAGGTTGAAAAGGCATTTAACAGTACGATAGTTATGGGCAAAGTTGTACAATTGAAATCGAACGACGGAATTCGTGTGCAATGAACTGAACATTGCTAATGGAAAACACTCAAGACTTGAGTGGCCAATTGTAACTATTGTTGTGTTTTACTAAATATGCTGGCTGGTTGAATGAAAACTTACGATTTACAAGAAAATATTTTGTGGCAAATGCGATACTTAGTATCATAGCTTTCTACAAAATTCCATTCCCTGTAACTCATTTTCCAAGCATAATATAAATTCTTTTAAAACTTTAACATTTAATGGAAATTCACTTTATTATGCTACATGCACAAAAGTTGGCTATCCTTTTTGTCACCCCATAATTAAAAAAAAAACAAACTGTTTTATTTGAAGAAATTAACTAAATAGTTTAACAACAACTCGAATGAAATTTAAACCAAAATCACTTCTGATGAAAAACTTTTTACATAGAATTTACACCACTGCACCGGCAATTTGGGAATTTGAGCAGAGTAGCCAGAAAGTTGATGGCAAACAGTTTGTGGTAGATGATGGCCAAAAACTAAAGGAAACACAAGTTTGAGTTAAGCCGCACGAGAAATATCTAGCAGCAGGAATTAATAGCTGGCAATAAAAAAAACAAAAAAAAAATTTACTAAATATCAAATAGAGTCTGGCAATAACAGAAATGCCAATGTAAGCGAAACTTTTGTAGGAATAAATATAAATATTGAAAACAATTAAATCAGTTAAGTTGACTTGTTTTACTGAGAAAAATGCTACAAGAATATTGCAAAATTATGCGATATAAAGCATTCAATATACTTAAAAATTTACGAGTTGATAGAACATAATCGAAGAGTTGAATGAATTATAGCTTTTTAATGTACATATAAAGTATAAATCATTTTAGGCCAAGAAAGTAAAGTTTGATTTCAGCAAAAGTTCAGATGTTCAAAAAACTTTTCACATTAAAAGTGCCCCATTTTTGCTATACCTAAAAGAAATGGCTTGATTTTGCACAAAAACTGTCCACAATTAGAATCTACGCCCAATATCTTTCTTGTAATCTATGATACTCAAAAATTAAAAAAATTTCAAAAATCGTTTTCGGGAATTTCTCAAAAATATTTAGAATTTTTAGTTTTCTGATAGATTTTAAGAAAAAAGAATGAAAAGTTTCGGCACATATATCAAATGTGTCTCAATCAAAAGGTCTTTCTTAGTAAAACAATATTTGATTATACATCGTCATAAATGTAACAGTAAGCGAAATATGATATATCGAAACGATTATCGTAATCTTATCATATTTGGGCATTACACTTAACAGGGAACACATTGACACTAGACTCATATAAGGGCAACTTTGGCTCAAAAGCAGACAATCCTTTATGGCAACTAATCACGGAGAAAAGCCAGTGTTGCAAAAATATCCACTTTGAACTGCATAGGGGTCAAAAAGGTCATATTAGAGGTGGGAGTCTCATATTCCTGTGTCAACAAAATCTTAGATAACGAAATATTGTTGGTCATATGTCCCGAACCATAAGAGTTAGAGTGCAATATTGCAAGCAATTCCATAACTATGAGTCCGAACGCAACGAAATCGGACAAAAAGAACACCACACACAATATAAGAAGCTATTTAAGTAAAATTATAGCTAACGTTTTTATGCCTATGCTCGCGGAAAAACAAAATTCGTTAAAAATATTGCATATTATTAAAACAAAGCAAAAAAAAGCTTTAGAAGAAAATCAAGGAGGCCGATTTATAATGCATTTTCAATATTTATGTAATTTTAAATAAATAATACTTACCAATTGGAACTTTAAGCTTCTGGAAAAAAAATTGAAAGAGCAATTCCCCGAGCAAAACATTTTAGGAGCATTGAAACAACAACAACGGATGCTGCAGCATAACAACAACTACGATTTACAATAAAGAAACACAACAACTAAACACCGCACTGGCAGAGCGCAGCTCAGCTGACGGCACCGCATTGGAAGAAATTTTGCATTTCCATTGCAATTTCATTAAATTATTTTTATTTTAAATTAACACTGAACACGATATATAATTTTATTTTTATATAACTTTTGATAATATTATCTACTTGTACAGAAATTCAAAATTAAACTTTCATCACTTTTGCACAATTCACAAATTAAATTGAAACTTAACAGCGGGTGACAGCTGAGATAAGTGTTGCCACCTGCTAAAGCGTAATGATGACAGTAGATATTTTTTTAAGGGAATATCAATGATTCACAGGAAAATGGACTTAAACTTGATATTTATATTAAAATCGAACAATGTTGCTATTTTACATGTATTTCACTGAGAGCATTTTGTTCAGTTCTTTTTAGTGCAAAAACAACAAAAAGGAAAGAAATGCAATTCTTGTAAATGGGGAAAAATTTAGAGTTTTGGCGAACTGTGTTTCTATTTTGTGCTATGATTCTCAACTGGTCAATGCAAGAAATAAAACGTAGTATGCTTGCAGACATTTAAACGTCGGCTAACAAAGTTTGCCGCTCTCGTATAGGGCCCGAGAACGATAGCGAGACGATTTCAAAAAAATTATTTCTCATACTACCGAGGACGAGAAGGCTCTGGGTGATATCTCGCTATCGGCGATAATGTAATGTTTGTTGGTCGATAGACAGTAAATTATTGCTGAAACCGAGATTCAGCCAGAACTTCTATGGTACCAGGCGTTTTGCTAGAATGTATATTGTCTATGTTAAGTACCTCACGAAATTTTAACAAGACTAGACAAAGGGGCGTGGCACCTATATAAAAAAAAATACTGAAATTTCCTACATGGACCCAATTGTCTGCAGTAAAGACTGCGTAAAATGTAGACGTGGTTGTACAACGGACAGTGCGCGGGAAAGCCGCTGGTCCAGCTACTTAGTATTATATATGTATATTAAAACGTGAACGAGAATAGCCATGAAATGTCGTCGATAACGGGACGAGAACGATGCAGATCAAAAATTTTCGTACGAGAATGAGTACGAGACGATAAGCCTGGCGCCACTACGAGCACGATACGATAATTTTTGAATTATCGTATCGTTCTCGCATCGGTGAAGCACTACAGATGATATGACTTAGCGGTCATTGAAACTAAGTAGTATAAGCAGTAGTACTGAACATGAAGCTCTCAGTAAACTAAATTTTAAATTTTGCTTTGTTCCAAAAACGCATATTAAGATTCTATTTTACGTTTTAACTTTAGAGCATGAGAAACAAATTACAATAAATAAAATAGCTGCATTGTTCTTATTCTTATGTTTATACCATTTGAGCCGTGTCTTATTCGCTTTGGTTAAACCAAAATTCCACACAAGTGCGTGAACCAGCTCAATTTCTAGTTTAAATGATTGACCTTTTTTTGTCTTTGCAAAATTTGAAGAATAGATGTCGTACATCGCAAATCTAAGTCTTGGACACACACCTAAAATAATCAAATATGTATGGCGACTTGGTTTGAATTTGAAGAGCCGGTTGTAGGCCACGCGAGGGCCTATGCATGCAGTGGATGTTGGGCCCAAATATTGAAATAAAGGCACATGATAAAACAAAAGACATCGTGATAAAACAACAGACATCGTTCGCTGCTATGGTTCTACTTTCAGTTTTCCTTTTCAATATAGTGCCAAATAATTATGTTCTTCACCCTCTTACGCAAGAGAAATCATTAATATTAGAGTCTTCGACGCTATAAAAACATAAAAATCGTTTGATAGCAATTTTAAAAAAGTAAAAAAAGGGTTATGTACTGACACGTGAGGCCCCTTACCACACTAGGCCCCGTTCAACCATACGAGTTTGCCGGCCATAAAGCCAACTTTGACTTTAAAATGGAAGTTTTGTCGAACACCATCACGGCTCCAAGTGGTCAGTGGCTGAATTATAAAAGGATTAACTTATGCGTTTTATTCTCTTTTAGGTTTAACTAAAGCGAATAAAACACGGCTATAGACACCAATTTTTCATCGAAATAAGTCCATTTTCCTGTGAATCATTGATATTCCCTTAAAAAAATATCTACTGTCATCATTACGCTTTAGCAGGTGGCAACACTAATCTCAGCTGTCACTCGCTGTTAAGTTTCAATTTAATTTGTGAATTGTGCAAAAGTGATGAAAGTTTAATTTTGAATTTCTGTACAAGTAGATAATATTATCAAAAGTTATATAAAAATAAAATTATATATCGTGTTCAGTGTTAATTTAAAATAAAAATAATTTAATGAAATTGCAATGGAAATGCAAAATTTCTTCCAATGCGGTGCCGTCAGCTGAGCTGCGCTCTGCCAGTGCGGTGTTTAGTTGTTGTGTTTCTTTATTGTAAATCGTAGTTGTTGTTAAGCTGCAGCATCCGTTGTTGTTGTTTCGATGCTCCTAAAATGTTTTGCTCGGGGAATTGCTCTTTCAATTTTTTTTCCAGAAGCTTAAAGTTCCAATTGGTAAGTATTATTTATTTAAAATTACATAAATATTGAAAATGCATTATAAATCGGCCTCCTTGATTTTCTTCTAAAGCTTTTTTTTGCTTTGTTTTAATAATATGCAATATTTTTAACGAATTTTGTTTTTCCGCGAGCATAGGCATAAAAACGTTAGCTATAATTTTACTTAAATAGCTTCTTATATTGTGTGTGGTGTTCTTTTTGTCCGATTTCGTTGCGTTCGGACTCATAGTTATATAATTGCTTGCAATATTGCACTCTAACTCTTATGGTTCGGGACATATGACCAACAATATTTCGTTATCTAAGATTTTGTTGGACACAGGAATATGAGACTCCCACCTCTAATATGACCTTTTTGACCCCTATGCAGTTCAAAGTGGATATTTTTGCAACACTGGCTTTTCTCCGTGATTAGTTGCCATAAAGGATTGTCTGCTTTTGAGCCAAAGTTGCCCACAAATGAGTCTTATGTCAAAGTGTTTTTTGTTCTTTTTTTTAAAACCATTATAAATTTTATTTTCTTACATGGAGTGAAAAAAATGTTTCTGTAAACACATCTTTTTTTAAGTTTTCCTTAGTACAAGAGCTTTCACTCAGACATCATGGTCATATTTTGTTATGTGGGAGATTTCAGAGCTTGATAGTAACTAATCAATCACCAGAAAAAAATTAAAGTTCCTGAGCAAGTGCATAGATTATTCCATTTGATAGTAATGGGTTCGGCAAAAACTTACGCGGTGCTAAGTTGGGAAGGAAAGGGTAGCCATGTTCGTGTTTCGCAGTTTTTCTTTTCCTCGCAGTTTTTCCACCGTCATCCAAAAATGCACAAAAATTTGTGTTTTGCGTGATGAGTGCCGCAAACTTTTCAATCAAACGTCATCTGATACACCTGATATTCTTCTACTTATAGTACTAGCCCACAAACTCTTCGATTTATCATCGAATTTGGTGCACAAAAAACAAAACACGTAACAATGTAAGCAGCGAGTAGGCTTATAAGAAAAAACAACTTTGAGCCATGTGGTTTATGGACAACCTCTTGCCATCAAATTAATAGAACCTGTCTCTGAAAGTGACATCAAAGACAACATGCAAGCGCTGATTAGGTGCCTGCTTATTGATTGCGGTCCAAATAAATGTGAAATAACTTAACCCAAATAAATTAACGTTTCCAACGCTTGATAAATTGCAAATGTCATACGATTTGATTAATAGGCAGTGGCAGCTAAAACACGTGCTATATTGAATTTACACTGTAAACACTTTTAAATAAAAATAACGAAAAACAGGATGAAAAATTACAAAGCCTTAAAAAAAATGAAAAATATTCGCATATCAAGATATTGAGGTTCATATGGGTACAAAGGATGCAGTAGACAAAAGGTTCATACATCAAGTTTACTCTCATAGAAAGGGTATCATTTTGACACCAACAATAAAATGGAATATAAACAAATACCCGCGTACAGCAACATCATCATCATCCATTATGGAAACTTCACAGCTCTGATAAGCTAAGGTGCCTGCGTGTGAATATTTAAGCTTGTGTGTGAGTGCGAGTATGTGTGTAGCATCCATATTGAATGAGCGTTATCCATACAAAAAAATACTATTTCAACAGCATCATATTATGGTGATGTTTTCGTTGTATCACTCACAACAAACAAGGCACACAAAATGGATGATTGGCCTTATGGTTGGTAGTCTTCGCTAGAAAGATGAATGAGCTACCCGTCCGTTGATCGTTTGTCACTCAAAACATATTATTTGATGATAGGTAACTACATTTAAAAGTACAGTGCCGACCAAAAGTAGTGAGACAGTTGGAACCTAGAACTCTAAACGGAATTCATGTTTATAGTCCGGGAGGCAGCGTTGCATTACTGAAGGTCGTTGCAATTGATAATTGAAGTAAGGCTCATAATGGAAACAAACGTCAGTCACCAGAATCGTGGTGGGTCTGGTTGTGAGAGTAAGAGGAAAAAAGTTTCGCTCAATAACTCGGAAAGTAAACCACAAGTAAAAAATCATTTTAAGACCAATGTTGTAGAGCAGATGAAAATATATCGATTTCATGCCCGAAAAATTTCGATTTAACCCACTTTTCATAGTATTAAAATTTTTAACGACCTTTTTCGAAAAAATTAGGGTTTTGTTGAAAGTTTTAAATTAACATTGCTCGTTCATATCTGAAAACCATATTTTTGCTCAAAAATATAATATTTATTAGAAACATTAAAACGGTGAAAGGTGGATAAAACTTTGTCGTATAGAGATTCTTCGGACATGAAATCGATGGATTTTCATCTGTTCTACAACACTGGTCTTGACATATATTTTTGCATTTGGCTAACTTTCCGAGTTATTGAACGAAATTTTTTTCATTGGCCTCTCACAACCAGACCCATCACGATTCTGGCAATTGACGCTTATTTCCTTTATCAGCCATACTTAAGCTTATAATTGCAAAAAAATTAAGCAGGAGGAAATGATCTTCCAAAATGCAACGCTGCCTCCCGCACAATTACTTACTCATTCATTAAGCTCAGAACGGCGCTAAATTGTAAGGTACAAGCGAAAACTGATGGTAAGCATATCATGCGTTTTTACATCCACGGGCAAGGCACGTCTGTACTTCTGATCGTTTGTTGATTTTTTATATGCAAAATAACTGTAAAATATAGCATACTTGTAGGCATTTCTAAATTAACGCAATTTTTACTTACCATTGCTTTTGTGTCTTACCGCGTAAGTCAGAAAGTGATGTATTTTTTTTTATTAACATTCGTGTAAGGTAGCAAGGTATGCGTTTGCATTTTAAAATATTTATTTTTAGGATATTATTTATTTCGTAATCGTCAACCGTGCATACCAGTTCTGTTTGTTAATGGAATTGGTGAAAACAACCATTCCTTCATTCCAGGCTATCATGCAGTCATTATTCCGGAAATATTTACATATGTACTTTTTTATAAAATTTTTCTTTTTTTTGATAATATTGTGACTATTGTGACTGAAATACTGACTGGAACACATATATCCCCTTCCAAGTATAAACAAAAAATATTTTCAATATTTCTCTCAACATCATTTAAGAAAAGCTTATTGCTTAACATAGTCATACGTGTAGCAGCTTAAAATTTAAAGTATCCCCACAAAAGCTTTAAATTTTAAATCCATTTTATTGTTAAATTATCAATAAAGTTTGCACTATTCACGGCTTTAATCTCTCTCGCACACGAGTGCATCAGCATCCAGTAACAAATAGAACATAACCCAGTAAAAGCCATCAAAACCAATTCAAAAACTAAAAATCTATCGCAAATCGTTTTAAAATAATGGCCACGTTTAAATAACAACCACAACAGCAGCAAGGAAAAATCGCAAAACCCACATACATGTATGCGTAAACACATACATATGTAGCTGTTTGTTGTTCTGTTTTGTTCGCCACTTTCATGTTGGTCATATAAAATTTTATTGCATTTACGATGACCATAAATCAGTGAGTAACTCTATCGACAGACTTAAATGTTTGCGTGTACCATCGACATCAACCGAACAGCACCCTGCAAAACAAAAGTCCGTTAAGCCACCTTACTTCCACCTTTTTAAACATGTGGTAGGTAAGGGGATGCTCTTGTGGCATTAGGGCGTGTGCATGTTGTATTTTATTTTGATTTTCACACTCGCCACCGGCAAACAAACAAATAATGAAACGTGATACATTGTGCTGTTTATTTTTGTGTGGGGGAAGGGGGATTGGTACTCATGCCTTGAGTTCATTTCACCAAAATTTGGGGGATAAAAACAGCGAACGTGTTTAATGGGGCAACATTTTTGCTTATTGGCTTAACAGGCGCGTTCCGCAAAGGTAGTAGCGTTTGTTTGTTGTTTTTTTGGCACACGTGAAGTCCTCATTTCACATACTTTGACAAAGCTGTAAGCATCAGTTGTGGCGGTTTATTGTTCATTTCGGTAACAAAGTAACTTTAAGCCATTTAAATTTAATAAAATAATGAACTTACGTTTCGCGAATTGTGTGGTAATTGACGTGCTGATGGCTGTTTTGAGTATTTTGTAAGTGGATTTTTAGAATTTTAAATAGGGGAAACTAAGAAGCTATCAACGCCTTAAATGCTATTTTTAGCTTTTAAAGAAGTGTTTTTCAGATGTTTTCGCCTCCTCGAAACCATGTTAATGTTCTTAACATTAGTTTTTTTTGTCTGTAAATGCTCCCGAGTGAAATATTAAAATGTGAGGCCCACATTTTTATTTTTTTACTTAGATCTTGGCGACTTCCGTGATAGCCGTATTTAACGTTTAACAACGCTGAAAGTGTCGCCCTATATTATGCAACGAAAAAAAGTCAATCTCCTTTACGATCTTTTAATATCGTAAGTTCCGCTATCAAGGCCTCAACCCATTTGATAGGATTATGCTATAATCATAAGATATATACTTCACCAGACTATTTAATGAAGGATATATTTTGCCGAGAAACAAATTCTGATTCAAATATTCATAGTCATATCTTTTTTTTTTAAGTCTTGTTGCATTCTTTTCTTCCAACTTAAAACTCTTTTTGAAAATTAAACCTAAATTGGAATTAACCCCAGCATGGAAATATGTATATACAAATTGATCCTAAGAATATGCAACGAAAAATTTGTGCTTTCTCTATGATCGCTTTTTATCGTTAACTTTTTAACTCAGATGCAAACCACTGAATTGCATTATGCTATAAAATTTAGCCATAAAATAAATAAAATAAAATTATTGCAAATATATAATTTCATATAATTTTGCGCCAAATGCTCATCACCTATATCTGTTCCTTTTTTTGGATTTTGCAACTTTCTTTGCTTTTAAACTTAAAATCAACCACATCCAGAACTTGAATTTTAACAACGCGACTTTGTTTTACAGAGCCTTTAAACTGACTACCGCCGTAAACTTACTCAACGGCGACAGCAAAAGGATGTAAAGCACAAAATCACATTTCGCTGAGAAGCACTAACTACGATGTAATCAGCTCAGTAGTCCAGTTAATTTAGACTGACATCAACTTCCATTCCTATAATCTAAAATCTGGTTATTTGAAGGTAAAACCTTAAGTTCAATGATCACGAAACTATCTTGCTCCCTTTAGTCGTAGATTCATTTATATCTGTTGGGCAGTACGTGAAGCAAACTATTTGTACATATGTAGTTTTTCCCATTCTGTACATTGCTTTTTAACCGGTTTTGTCCTTTTTCCTTTTTTATGCTGCTACGGAGACTTCACTTGTCTCAATTAAATATTTTGAAACACTTTTAAGTTCTTTCTCTCCAGGCAGTATTCAACTTAGAATCGCAAGGATCATTCGTCATAGTCATTCTATGTTTTTATGCGAATTTTGCGAAAATCGAAAAGTACTGAAAGCAGTTCGATAGTCGAAAAACATCTTAATAAGAGTTGAAAAATATCAAGTAATATTTAAAAATCGGACTGGATCGAAGAGCATTAAGAAAATTGATTACAGTCAGATAATATCGTAGAGTATCGTAAAAGTTGACAAGTGCCGAAAATTATGAAAAAGTACCGAAAAATTCTACAGAAGATTGAAGGTATCGAAAAAGTAGATAGAAGTCGAAGAATATTGAAAGACATCAAAATAGTTGATACAAGTATCGAAAAAACGATAGCAACGAAGTCGAAAAGTATCGAAATAGTCAAAAAATATTATGAATCGATAAACATCGCCAAAACATAGAAATATGAAAAATATGTTAGGAATGAGAAACTCTTTGCAAAGATCACCAATTTGTTAACTGAACTCTACTGATTTTGTTAATTTTATTATATGCTGTAGACCTACTATTACTTAACTTCAAGTGTTCTTAAGCTCAAAACGCTAAAATGACTGAACTATGTAACGAAGATGAATGTAGAATAATTTAAAAAACTGTTGCCTGAACATCATCATGAAATTAAAAAAAATGCTCAACATCCTTAAAGACGTCAGCATGAGTATGAGAAGTAGTCGTTTGCGCAGATTCTACTTGCTGTTTTCCACACTTCGCTAAGCCGCTCGAAGACGCAAGACGTATTACTCGTTGTAGAAAAAAAAATCACAGAAAACTGACGAAAATTCTGCATGCATTGAAGCAAAGAAATTTCACTTTTCCAGTGCAAAGAAGTGTTGCAAATCAGGGATTAGAAGAGAAGAAGTCTGTCTATCTGTCTGTCTGGTGAAAGTCTGCTTGTTTGCATGTGATAAACGGATTTTGAATAATTGAATTTTTGGCTTAACCGGCAACGAATCAAATTTTAAGTTTTAACATTTCTTGTTATTGCAAACGGATGTGATTGAAATGCTTTATCACTGTGTTGCAAAAACATTTAAAATATTGTGAAATGGCTTTCATAGATTATTCATTCCCAGAATTACCTGAGCAAAATGGACGTTTTTCCACTGACTTGCACCATAGTCAACTTCAAATCAGTCTGGGTTTTTGTTCAAGAAATAGCTTTCGGCTAAAGTTTCTGTATTTTTAGTATGGTTTAATTCAAATATATCGTCCTGGTCTAATCTCTATAAAATGGGTCATTTAATGTTTGAATGTTTAAATTAAAGAGAAACATTTTTCATTTAAATAGGATCCACATTAATTTAAAATGATTTCATATTTGATTCAAAGTGACAAAGTGTTTAATGTAAGATATAAAGTGTAATTTGAAATATTTTGCAACTTCAAAATGCAATTTAAAGTTTTTACGATTAAAGTAAAGTTAAAAAACGTTGTTTTAAATTTTTCTCAAATTCAAAATGAATTAAGGACTGTTTGTATTAAAAATAAACGATAAAAAGACAATTTTTACGATTTTCAATTTCAAAATTTGTGGCTTTAAATCAAACATTAAATGTTCAAATAAGGGTGTTTTTTTTAGAGGTTTGTTTTTCGAATAGAGATAAAACTGGCATTTTATGGTCAAATTTGGCAACTCTAATGTCATTTATGTTTAATTTGGTTTGCCATTTCATCATGAACAGGTTGACAAAAGATCAACGCTTGCAAATTGTGCAAATTTATTTCGAAAATAATGGTTCAGTTCGCGAAGTTTACCGCAAGCTCCGTCCATTTTATGGTCGACATAATCGTCCATCAGAGCAATTAATTCGGTTAACCATGGATCGTTTTCGCACTACGTTTACTCTATGTGATAATACGCATCCGCAGAGACGTCAAACAGTGCGCACCGAAGAAACAATTGCCGCTGTAGAGCAAAATGTTGAAGAGGACCCGAATGAATCGATTCGCCACCGTGCACAGCAATTGGAGCTTTGTCCATCAACTTTATGGAAGATTTTGCGCAAAGATCTTGGCTTGCGACCTTACAAGATCCAGCTTGTGCAAGAATTAAAGCCGCGAGACCATACAATGCGTCGTGATTTTGGTGTATGGGCCGAAAATGAGATTGATCTCGATGCTGATTTTCATCGCAAAATTTTGTTCAGTGATGAGGCTCATTTTTGGTTGAATGGCTACGTCAACAAGCAAAATTGCCGCATTTGGAGTGAAGAGAATCCACATGAGACCCTTGAGACGCCATTACATCCACAAAAACTGACTGTTTGGTGTGCTCTATGGGCTGGTGGAGTCATTGGGCCATACTTCTTCCGAAATAATGCTGGAGAGTCAGTTACCGTTAATGGAGACCGGTATAGAGCCATGATAACCGACTATTTTGTTCCCGAATTGGATGGCATGAATGTGGATGAGTTGTGGTTCCAACAAGACGGCGCTACATGCCACACAGCGCACGTCACAATCGATTTATTGAAGGAAACATTCGATGAGCGCATAATTTCGCGGAATGGACCTGTCAATTGGCCACCAAGATCGTGTGATTTGACACCATTGGATTATTTTCTTTGGGGATATGTGAAGTCGCTCGTCTACGCCAACAAACCAGAAACGTTAGGGGACTTGGAAGACAACATTCGTGGCGTTATTGCCGACATACGGCCCCATATGCTCGAAAAAGTGGTTCAAAATTGGACCTGTAGAATTGGCTTTATTCGAGCCAGCCGCGGCGGCCACATGCCCGAAATCATATTTAAACATTAATGGCATAAAATTATCCTTCCAATAAAGCCAAATTGATGGACATTAAAACGATTTTCTTGTGTTTTATTTCAATTCGAAGCTCTATACCTCTAAAAAAACACCCTTTATATTTTGCTTCAAGGTACTTCCCAAAAATCAAAGTCACGATGAAATACGAAGCCATTATAAGAACAACTTCCGATTGGGTGATAACTTTTGCACCACCTGGAAAGTTTGGGAAGTCTTGCTCCTACACTCTTTCTGTTTTAGCTACAGTTAAAAAATTAAAAAGCTCATATTCAGCTATTCCCTTAATATTTAAATGTTTAAGGAGATCGGAAAAGCCTTAAATTTTTCACCACAAATATGGACGATTGGTAAGATTATTGGTTTCTGCAATATGAAACAACCGAGCCATTTTTCTGCCCGGTATTTTACTTAAGTGTATCCTTTAAGTAACCCATATGATTTTGCAATAGATGAAGTGGAAAATATGTGCGTATATTGTAATACAGACAAATCACATCCGCTTCCTTGACGAAATGACTGCGTTAAAATCAACAAAATAAAAAAAATCCGAAAAGTTGGACCATTTTTTTCTCGCTTAACAAACGCACGTACGAAAATGTAACAAATCATCAAAATTAAGAAATGAAAAGAAATCAATCAATGAAAATGTGCTATGATAGGCCCCAAAGGGACGATATAAATACATATGACCAAGCAGGTCTGCAATTCAATTTCTACGTGAGTGAAAATGCTGAATGTTTTTCCAACAACAACAACGATACATAGAGCATATCCAATGCATAGTTATACTTTCATTCATCACTTTTTTTGCTTGATATACCTAAGAGTACGTGTGCGAGACTATGCTGCGAGTATTAGTTCAAAAAGTTAAGTATGTGTTTGTTAAAGAAAAAGCAGTAACAAAAAAATTAACGATTAGGCAACCAAAAGGAAGTAAAAAAAAAGAAAAACACAAGAACCAACACCAAAATGTTTCATCGAAATTGATTTAATTCCACACATTAAACACGTGACCACAAACTCGAAAATCCCCCAAAGTATTGCCGCTCGAGAAAAAAAAAGAGAAAGAAACAGTGTAAACACAGTAGCGAATTCTGGTGTGGTGAATGTATACCCTCGAGGCCAGAGGCTACGACTGCTGGTCTCTTGTTTTTAAGGGAGGGCTGTTTTTCCATAGTTCATATAAAGTTTTTTCGTTGATTTTTTCTTTCTTTACTTTTTATCCCTTTTTTTTTGCTGGTAACTGATTAAAGCCGCATTAATTACTGGCTCAAGCAGCAAGTGTAAAATGCGCAGTAACAACAACAACTTTGCTGTTGCTGTTTTGTAGCAATTCATCATCTATTGATTGTTCGCTCCAAAGCGATAATTTGTTTTCTCAAACAATGCGCCACAGATTATTTGGTTGTTTTTTTTTTTTTTTTTGATACGACAACGTACAAATTTTTGGCTATTGTTAGAAAGTCTTTATTTTTTTTTTTTTTTTTTTTGAAAATTTTATTATTTTTTTCTACAAAGCAATGTTAGATAGTCCAGGCAATATGAGATAAAAATTTCTAGATAATTCTAGAAATAGGCTTACTTTATGTTTTTTTTTTTGGTAGGCTGCATCCAAATTTTTGACTTCTCGCAAAAAATACCCCCTATACCAACAACATTTTGGAAAAAAAGCAAGAAATCACTTTTTTTGGCTCTAGAGAAAAAACCTAGAAATTTAGAGAATAGATGAAATTTGCAACAAAAAACAAAGACACTTTGACGTTGCACGATAAGAGGATGCATGCATTTGCATCGGCATCGCACTAGCGTCAGGATATCATTTGGCAATCTTTCATTTGTTATGCCTTTGCTTATTTACCGTCCTTTTTTTTGGGAAACCGCCTCTGCTGCTTTAACCCTCTCGAGCTAGCCTGTTATTGTTTAAAAACCCTTTTTCCATCAACTCTACGACTCACAATCATATGCTGCTCGAGAATTCCGGGCTTGCCAAAACTGATTTTCCTGTTGCTGAGCAATACACATTCAGGACGTATCACCACGTAAATTTTGGCTAGGAAATGTTATGAAATCAAAAAAAAATGGGGCTAAAAAACCAGGTTTACCCCATTATCTCTTGTCGCTTCTACCATACTGCTAAAGCTTATCTTCTGGTGGTGTAAAAAAGGTGGCCAAGGTGCGGCTTGAAATGCCCCGAGTGCAACAAATTATGTGAAAATAGCCATTCATTACATCGAGGATCTGGATAAAGATGGGACAAGAAGTTTAACTCAAACTTTTGAGTGAGAAAACTGATTAAGATATTGAGAGCACTTCGCAGGAATAATGTGAACTTAAAGCATCTGTCTGTGGACGAATAGCTAAGTTAATGAGTTTTCTCTAAATTTCTAAAGTGTCTTTCTCATTCTCTATAAAACAATTGAATAAATCGTTCAAAAATTCAAAATTTCCAATTTTGCTCAAAAATATAAAATTTCTCGGACATGCGAATCAAGGTGGACGTTTTCGGTGGAAAATTCAAATTTCGTATTCAGCAACCCGTTTTTTTTTTTTTTGAAGAACCACGAATTTTTTCTGGTAACATCCCAAGATAGTCTCCATTGCCTGGACTATAAATTTGTTTTTGAATAATGAAAATTCAGCTCTAACGTTGGTAGATCGAAAACATTTTTTTTTTAAGGTATCTACATAAAGCAAAAAAGTGCAAGTAAGCATTTTAAATTGTTAATGTACGGGTGGTGTATTACTTTTAATTTGAAAGATGTTTCTATTTGGTTGAGCAGTAAATTTGTGTAATGTATTACATAATTGTAGCAAAAACTGCCTCTAGTTGATAACTTTATGTTAAGTAAATCTATTACTAGGTATAAAAAAAATGCTAGAATTTGCCTAAGCTTGGTCCATTCGAATAGTACGAAAAAATTCGGAAGACGCTAAGTAATATTACGAAGATATTGCAAGACATTTTCTCTACTGGGGGGGACAAGAAACGCAATTCTTTACCACCGCCAAAGTGATTTTTTTTGTGTTATGGATCGAATATTTCAAATTTTTATGGCTAAAACTTTCTATTGACAACAGAGGGTGCTTACAAACTTCTGAGCAGATTCAACCTGCGCAGGTTAATACCATAGACCCAAGCGAAGATAAGTTTTTCTTTCAAGTTTTTCCTTTTAAACTATAAAACTCATTGGAAAATTGCATTAAATTAAAAATTCAGAGGCGGAGCAATCATAACCCAGACATAGAAAAATGAACCATACTTATTACCCTACACTGAAAGTATCTACATTTTTTTGTTCCATTTGTCACATAGGGCTTAGCATGTATAGAAAAATATCCTGAGTCGATTAAGCCATGTCCATCTGTATTTCTTCTTATGGTAATAACGATTATGAGAAATCTAAGAGCATTATTTTGACAGGCTTACACTACACTTTCAAACATAGCTCGTAGGATTAAAAATGAGCAAAATCGGTGCACGGATACGTCAACAATATAAAAACATTTTTGACGCGATTTATGAGGGAACTACTCAACTTAGTGCAAGCAAATTTAGCACAAATCCTCAAAAGATTTCAAATTAGCACCACAAAAAAAGTGGGTGCATTTTAACAAGAAGGCGTGGCTCCACCTACACGAGCAAAAAAACTTTAGAATGCTATACTGTGAGTGTTACCTAATGCAGTGCAACTAAATTTCACAATAATACTAAAAAAGAGTTGAAGCAACCTCTGAATTTAAGTTGAAAAATTTCGAAATGAGGGCGTGGCATCTCCTATATAAGAAAATACTTCAAAATGTTATGCTGAGAGAATTATTTAAAGCACTAGAATTAAATTTCACACCTATGTATACAATAAGTGATTCCACCTAGCATCATAAAAAAAGTAGGCATATTTTGACGAAGAGGCGTGGCCTCTCCTATTTAAGTAAATGGTACCACATTCAATATGGGAACGTTCAGTCCCCGAAATTATCCTTTTATTAAAAATTTAAGGCACATGCCCATTTTTGCTGTGAATTCGGTGTAGGGTATACAGTTTTTGGGGAGGCTAAAGATATCACCCTAACTTCTTAGTTTTGGGTTTCAAGCGCACTTTCAAGCGGTAAAATCTTTTTTTCTTTAGGTAAATGGGTAACTTGTTAGAAAATTAAATTTATGGAATGAAAAATTTCATCAGCCCTTCGGAGTGTGTTTGCAACACTAATACTCGTATGAAATCAGCCATTCGCTCAAGAATTTCAGACTCTAAATGTCCTAATTTAAGTGCATCGTCTAAGAAAATATTCTCATAGTCACACAAAATGATTTTCTTTGTACGGAAATACATTTGCCATTATAATTTTCTTTCACTCTTAGTTGAAATGCGAATTCTATAAATTTATTATTTTTTTTTTTAATATTTTGAATTCTTCATTTGGCACAAAATGTACATACGAGACATTACAGATTTATTAGTCTACTTTAAGTTGTCACTTATCTGTCCCATAATAAATTTTTCATTTGGCCAGTATTCTGTCAATTTGCATATTTTCCAGTACATTTGCTAAATGAGTTCTTTCGTCCCTTCTGTCCTGCCAACGCTTAAATAAAATCCAAAGAAGATAAAATCCACTGGCTTCATGTATTGTGTTTGTTGTCTCTTTTGTCAATTGAACAGAGACCGAGCCGAGTGAAATTAATTTTTGTGCTTTAATGTCTTTCTTAAATTTTGTTTGGATGACGAAAAAATTTCGTCCACTCAGTGACTGCCGGCTACACAAAGATTTTATCTCATGTTTCGCACATTTTCTGAGAAATACTTTAATCTCTTATGTATGCTGGTAGTGTTGCCGTGTTTCTTCTTCTTTCAATTATTGTTAGTTGTTGTTAGGACATTGATGGTTGATGGCACGGAGTGGGGTATAAAAGTTTATGTTTGCCTAACAAGAAAATCTTTTCTCAATGAATATGTTCATGTTTTATGGTTCAACAGAGGAGCTAATTATTGTGTCCAACACTATGACGACCAATGTCAGGCAGCAACAACACCAATATCACCAATATAAAGGAAAACAGAAAACAGCAAAAATTATAGCTAAAGTAAAAGCCCATAAACTTTTATGTGAACTCCAACGAAACGGAAGTCTATGCCATTAACGTCACACGAAGGGACAACGACGAACGTACGACATTCAGGCATCCATGCGATAGATGCAGACATAATTTAATAGATTTTTTATAATGCTAGTCAGCAGCTATATTGGTAACATCATCTCTCCACCCCATGTATATATTTTGGTAATAGAGTTGCCAGATGAATGGTTTTTCTTTTGATGTTTATTTGGATTTTTGAAGAGTCCCTTGAAGTTTTGTAATTTTAAAAAATAGTGTTACGAAGCAATATTTGGTATTTTCGGAGAGATAAATTTCGTATCAATTTTAGCGTAGTTTCGTTTAGAAGAAATTTTTAACTACAGCCGTAGGTATCAAGTTGTCTTGAACCCACTGTCAATGAGCTGGGGTGTGAGAATCCCCACGTGATTACGAACAGAGACAATTTTCTCCTCACACGAATAATTTGCCCGTGCTCTCAATCGGTAAAGATAAAACAGCCTACAAGTGGCGCAGCAAGAACGCTTAGTTGAGCGAACACATTGAAGAAAAAACACACGGGTCAATACTGCTGGGGTATGTCACACCCCATTTCATTAACTGCGTTACTAGGAAATTTTGGAAAAGATTAAGTAACGTTTGAGGGACAAAAACTAAGGCATTCGAAAGATGATATTTTGAGCGCTCCTAGGAGAGAGACAGAAAAACGAATTATACATTTGCATGGAACGTGAAAGTTATACGCAAAAAGTATTTAATTTACAGTTTCAAATTCAATTTCTAGCTAAATATTCCTTTAAAGAAGAATTATAAGACACATAAAGATATGGTAATCCTATGGCGTCAGCTTACCCCTTCCTTCTCTTGCTGCATATCGGCAGCGGCAACATGTAATTCGCCTCGATACATCACAGATTAGTTCAGATGTTCAGCTGATATGACCACGAAGATGACTATAGACTATGGTTGGTTGGTTAGTGGGGGGGGGTTTGAAATTAAGTAGTGTTGTCCCTTTGAATTTAACACTTGAATGATTTTTTGGGCGCGCTAGCAAAATTCTGCCGCTTTTTGGGCAATCGATGATGCTGATGATATACGACTGGATGATGAAGTTGTTGTCTGTGGCATTAAAAGAGCAAAAATTGTAACACTCGGTAGTTTTTTTTCTTTTTTCGATATTCTTCTTCATTGGTTAAGTTGACATTGATGCCGCAAACTGGGGTTAGTGTTTCATCTTCTTTTTGATTTTCTCTGGGCATTCATGGCTCATTTTATTTTCAATCAAATTGGTCATTTTGTTCTGAGCAACTTTTTGCTGTTGCTACTCTTAACTACACTACAGCAAAGGGTAAGTTTGTCTAAGTTTTGCATTAATTTTGGATTTAGCATCCATCCTTCGTTAGCTGGAAATTCAGGCTGCTTGTTCACAGTGTTAAGTCAAGCGATGTAAGTTGGATTAAAATTCTCCAAGGTTTTTATTTTTATTGATTTCTTAAAATTTATTTTACTTTCATTTAAGGTCGCTTATTTTGCAATCAAGATAAAGTGAAGATACAACTTCACTAAATGTTGCAATATTATTTATTGGAAATTCTATACTCTTGTTCAACTGGTCGTTTAAAAATCGAATTGCTTTGATTTTGATTAATTGGCTAACTAAACAGAAAACAATTGCAATCAACTTTAGTTTGCTGCACATCGCATGTGCTATGTTGCTCTAACGAAGCATTTGCTGTTGCTGCGCGTGCTCGCATTTAATGAAAACGCATTGCAGCAACAGCAGCAGCAGTTTAAAAGTTAAAACTTTTTAAGTGTTTCCAATTAAGTTGCTGTTCATCCTTTTGCATGGTTTTAATTGAAGTATGAAGTATTCATTTCGAATGAATTGCAATTGTCTGCGTGCGAGATTTCATTTGTTATTTGCATGTAAATTATTGGTCTGAACTGTGCAATATAAATTTGTTTAAATTAATTTTAATTAAACGATTAATCTACAAAATATTTGCAATTGAAATAATGAAAGATTTAGCAATTGGATTTTTATACAATGAAGTAAGACAGCCAAAATTTTTACTAACCAAACAAGCAACTCTTGTAAATGTTATAGTAAAGGCTTAAGATAGCTCTTAAAAATTTCAGTGGTGTGCCATTATAAAATATTTTGATGTGCTAAATCCCAGACCAGTCTTCGATTTTCCCTATTATATTTAGTTTTTGAGATAGCCGTATTGAAATGTGTGTAAGATCTCAAACTTTGAGAACATTTAAGAAAATTTTGAAATTCTAAAGGTATACAGTGTATTGGATAATTGATCAGCACAAGATCTTTGTCACTTTTTGTTGCACTACTGTACAATTTTTTTGACTGAAATACAGTATAGCTCACAATCGCAATTGATTATAAAACCCAACTTTTCTTATGTGTTTTATAATTCCAAAAATAATTATAGAATCAAAAAGTGTCGCTCGGATCTGATTTCGGAGATATACCCATCGGAAGTTGCGGATATAGCTTTTCTAAAAATCTATATAAGTTGGAAACACCTGCATTGATTTCCAAAATATGGGTGTCATATGACAGGTAATTTAATAAGCTACAATATTGATCCAACAATTTTTGAAATTCGTCTCGTACTTTTTAAAATATTACGACTTAAGCGAAGCCGGTATTGGATGTTTTATAGACCCGAAGGCCGCCGCGAAGTTAGTGTTGGATTTTTGGCAGTCTTAAATCCTGAGTTGCGACCGCAGGCTGCCCACCTACCGTAAAATTAATGTTAAAGTTTTATACCATTTAAAGGAGATATATCGAGTATTATAAATTTATTAATAAAACTGCTGGTTAATAACGGATTTTTTTGGCAATTAAACGGTTTTTTGAAAAAAAACTGGTCCAAAATTCAGAAGAGTCGTAATATCTCGAAAACTACAAGTCGGATTTCAAAAATTTTTAAGTCAATATTGTAAGTTATTAAAATACCTTTCTTATGACACCCATATTCAGATGCTTTTAACTTACTTCTATGGATTTTTAGAACTATATTCGCAACTTCCAATGGCTATATCTCCGAAACTAGATCAGAGAGACACTTTTTCTTACACATTACTGTATCTGTTCCATTTTTTTATTTTTAAGTTGCAGGGAGGCACCTAAAATTATCTCAAACAAAAAAAAACTATTTAACCAGTGTAAGAGAAAAATATAAGAATTCCACCCACCCAAAATTTGATGACATCTCCTTTGATTTCTTTTAATTTTGAACATCAAATTCATAGCAATTAAAAAGAACAATTGGAATAGTGTTGAATAAGTCGAAAAACATATGCTTTTCTTTCAATTCAGTTCAAAATAAGATTTCCTTATACCCACCAATAAAAATGCTCACACATCATAAATAGCTATCTAAAGCCACATTTTAAGATGTGCCATACATTCAAAAAAATGTTGCCATTAGTTTGAAAAATATGTAAATACTCTTTAAGTGGACTTCCCGTAACTTTCTGCTTCATTTTGATGACTAAAATATTCAAAATCTGATAAGTTAAACTTTCAGTAGAAAAAATATAAAATCTCTGTCCAAATTAAGCAAAAATTAAAGGCAGCAAACTCGCACTCAAACAACGTTGCCAGATCGAAGTAGCTATAAGGAATGAAGGAACTGACTTTGACTTAATTTATGATAATTAATTCGCTATCACTGATGCTGTCCGCATGTGACACAACAACAAAAACAACAACAACAACAATAGCTGTACCAAAGACAAAACTGACGAGATCATGAAACCAATCGGACAGACAGCAGGCATGGTAACTTATATTGGAAAGAGTTTATAAAACGTGGGCTATGTACCAGCACTATACTGAAACTGTTTGTTGTTGTTGTTGTTGGCTGTGAACATCAATTAAAATTAACAAGAATTTTGCGCAAATTTCAAAACTGCGCATTTCTTTCTTATATTTTACTTTTTTGTGCATTTTGTTTTATTCTCCGCCTCACTAAAAATCCCCCACTTTGCATGCTGATGGTCACTTTTGGGGTGTTTATCGGAAATTCATGTTTATTTCATGTGCTGCTGCCTTTAATCTGATAAATCTGCATATTGAAATTGGCGTCGAATGTTAAATGCAGTTAGTCAGAGTAAGTGTAGTTGCGCAGGCAATAGCAGCAGGTGGGGCAAGTAGGAAGTTTTCGCCTCTTCACTGTTCGAATGGCGTGTTGTCTGAAGGTTCACATGTTGACTGGACATGTCACTGAGATTCAGCAGCCGCAGCATGATGTCGATGCTCGGTTTTATCTACAAATCGTATTTGTTTAAATGACTGAACTTCGTTGTTGAGAGCGTAGCTACAAGTTTTAAGCGCTAATGAACAGCATCTAGAATATGATAAGCGGATAAATTTCAGTAGATAATCATGGTGTGGAATTTAAGCAAAATTAATCAGACTTAAGCAGGTAAACGAAAATTTTAAGTAAAAAACCTTAAGCATTAAGGTGGCTTGTGGTCTTTAAGAAGATTACGAATTCTTATAAATTATCAATGGGGATATGGCAAAAAAGTGGTACCTATTTGAAAAAAATTAATATATGGAGTTAAAACGTTTGCCGTACACTCATTATACCCAGTAAAAAAAAAAAAAAACAATTCAAAATCAAAACTTTCCACTTGAAATTAAATGGTTCATTAATTATTTCTAGCATTTATTGATTTCAAATCAAATTTTAAATCTACATCACATGTAAAGATACCACGTAGTGCATGTAGGCATGAAACTCACATTCCCCAAAAATCATAACGAACTTTGAAGACAGCAACTGTTGCGCATCATCATCATCATCATCTGGCACAAGGTGGCATAAGCCATGTTACCAACATAAGCCTCCCCCCCCCCCAAAAATAAACAAAAAATAACGAAACCCAATAAGACTAAGCCAGGAAATAAGTAACGAAACGAAACCGATTTCGCAAACATGTCATGTTCTTATTAATTTGACGTTGACATTGACATCTCAGCTCGTAACAGCGTTAACTGTGAAAGGGATTTATTCTAAAAACAACAAAAAACACAGCAGACGCGCAGATTTAAAACGAAATCGACTTTGTGGATTAGTAAAACAAAACAAAAAAAAATAAACAAATAAATCGGTTAAAGTAAAGAAATCAGTGCAGAAAAATATTGCAACAATACCTTTGACGTCTGTCAAAGCGAAGCAAATGTCAGAGAGACAAGCGCGGTATACATCATAGGCCTTGAACTTGTATTTTTGTGTGTCATTGCTGCTGCTGCTGCTGAAGTGTGAATGTGGCACGTACTGTGTTGCATATTGAAATGTTGTTTCTTCCTGCTTAAAATGGCTTTTTTTTTTTGCCTAAAGTTGAAGCCTTAAAAATTCGTCGCGTTTGTCATTTCGATGTCATATTAAATGACGATGTTGAATGCAGCGTCCCAGCATACCACATCAGAAACTGAAATTTGAGTAAGTAACGTCTTTTGCTTGAAAGATTTTAAGTGCTTTGGAGTAAAAGTGTTTCAGTGATTCACAGGAGAATTAGCGTATTTTGTTAGAGAAAAATTTTAATTGAACTTCACGCATCAATCAAACAATTTGAAGAAGCAGCAGCAGAATGCTGAATGCAACAAATGAACAGTGGACGAATTGCAAGCCCGCAGTAACATACAGACATAAACAGGTGCAGATGCAACTGAGAAAAAACACCTCTCAAAAAGAGGCTGATTTGACGCAAAGCAACACAGGCAAACGAATGAATCGGCACAAAACCCCTACGCAACGTCTAAGCTGCAATTGACGCATATTTAGTGCAGCAGCATTTGAATGGAGCAAACAAGTGAACTTACGAATTGCACAGTGCTTTGAGTATTTACATAATATAATAAATTTTAGAAGTACGGGTATATCACATTGCAATTAGTTTAACTATAGTTCTTGCATTATTGACAAGTACATACCAAAAACTTGACATGCTAGAGACATTTTTGCGACAACTCAAACGACTAGGCTGATTTCCGACTCCGAGCCTCGATCAATGTAAGTAGGCACATTCTATACCATAAAGCTATGTACATAAAAACCTCAAGGGTCAGTGTTCATTATATTTCTATGAACAAAAGTCTAATCGGGTTTACGATCACGGACTTAATGCCACCATATCTTTGAGCCATGAGATGAAACCTAATGGTCCAGTTTGAAAGAAAAGAGTAAGTCGCCGGGGACTTACATCAGTATCAATTCCACAGGAAAGGGGATTTATCATTATGCCAGAACTACAGAGCATCATAATATGGTCAGTTCCGTCCAAGATATTGACAAAGACCCTCCTCACCAGAGTCAGTGGAAAAATAAATGGGCTTATCCGATAATAATTAGCTGGACTTTGTTTAAACAGATTGTGTATTTATCACATTAATATCTTCGCATGATCGAAGATATACTATAACTAGCAGGCTTTATTACACTTCACATTCATCGACTACAGTATTACAGCATCGATGCTGTATCTGGGATGCATTGAAGTGGAACCTTCAGGGTAGCAATATAGCGGCCGTCCTAAGCCATTGTGAAAACGAGCATTGTCATGAAAAATAACGAAAGGCAAAAGGCGAATATTAGCAAATGATATCAGAATAGACTGGCATCGAAAAATATTGAAACATATTGGAGAATATCAACAAATGACAAGAGGAGGCATCGGCTTGAAGCAGAAGATATCACCAGAACTATTTTTTCTATGATGGCCCGCAGTATACTAAGCTTCCACGTGGAATTTGAGCGTAGTTTTTGTTGCATCAGTTGAGCGAAGAGTTTGCCTTACGTTTTGTGTTATAAAATGCTTGCAAAAACCTATGGCAAATCGTTTTTGTCAAACACACCAAAAACTGGCAGTGGATTTACATTGTTCTGATTGACCTTGAACGACTACCAGCGACAAAAACATTGACGAAATCAAAAAATTAATGGTCTAAAATCTTTGTATGAGCGTTAGAGAGTCGTGAGAAGAGAGGTCAACATTTCGTTTACGTTCGTTTCCAATGTTCTTGCTGATATTTTAGGCACAAAAGGCGTTGCCGCAACAGAGCGCTCAACACCGTTTCTTGAGCTTTTACGGACCTTATTATTATGCAATGCATTACAACTGGCTAACTATCTTTAGAATGGCGCCTAAAAAACGAGCTCAAAACCCAAAAAACACATGTATTTTTCACCATCACAATGTATCATGGCATAAAGCCATTATTGTACAAGATTTTTTGGCCAAAAATTCTACATAAGTCATCGTCTATGCACCGTTTTTACCTGATATGGCCCTAATATTATAGCATTTTTATTCTAGTAGACTTTGAGTGCAAATTGACGGAAGAGAAATTTGTGTGGAGATTAAAGATAATTTTTTTTAAAAAAAAAAAGCAGTTTGCACAAAAATTAAGCGAAATATCGATTCCATAATGTTTTCCCCCAACTTTTCTAATGTACAAAAATATGATTTCATCAAAATAACGTTATAATTTTCGGGTTCCCAAATTAAATCTCTTTACTTTTTTTATTTAAACATCAAATTACTGTAAGTTGTGTGTCTGTCACTTGGCAGCGCCACTTAAAAGTTGTGCAACGTTTTTATTTTTGCCACAGTAACAGGAAATGTTCCAGTTTTGTTGGTAAAATTTTGACTTGTAAATTGACGTACGTTCACAGTTCGTTAAATGCGAGGGTGTTACTGTTGCGCACGCGTACACAGCTTCCTGCTGCAATTTTCATTTCATAAAGAGCTGCTCAATCAACAGTGGATTGACAATTCATAAATGTGATTTCAGGAATGGAGTGCGTGCTTAACAAAAGAGTCAGCGCTGACTTCATTTAAGTGGGCACTGGACTAGTACACAGATTTTGACAAAATTATAGTGACTTGTGGAATACAGAAAATTACAAATAAAAATTTAGACTGTTACACTGAAAAATAAATTTTCTAAAATTTTTTACTTTCATGCTTTTTACCCACCGATTCCGTAAGTGACTACCAATATACCCAAAGGCTATTTTTTTTTGTGCCAAAATTACATGATTTTCCAAGTTTAAAGTGCTTTTTTAGTTTTCATTATGCTTAGAGTCACTAATATTTTGGGTAACACACTAAAATTTTAAAAGAGTTGAAGATAAATCGGTTAAGCTGGATCTGACCGCCCGAAAACTACATTTTAGCTTAAAACGGACATATTAGAATAATATATATAGGATGGGCCATCGGCTCTTCCTTACCTAAATTGTTATAAGGTGAATAAAGTGTACCATCTTTCCTTAGTTATGAAATATAATTTTTTTTCAAACTAGAGTTCAACCACTGGTTGAATTTCAGCCATTAAAGAGACAATACAAAACAGTTCAGTAGAATTATACCTGATTAAATGCCATCGGTCCCAAAACTCAAAATCATGTCATCATGTAGTCCCATCGCTATCTCTTTCCCTTTCATAGGTCAAATTTAATCAAAATCGGTGCACCAGTTCAACTGTGAAAACATATTTTCCTGCAAGGGGCGTGAAGCCGTCCACTAAAAAAGAAATACCTTTCATCAGAGTGCAATCTATCTTTATGCCAAACTTCATTCAATTTTTGTCTAATCAAAATTAGTTATCATGCCATGGTAGCGTTATTACCGTCTACAATTTGGGCGAAAAATTATCAATAATGCCAATACACGAAATTCTTACCACACCAAATAGTCACATGTTGCATGAATATCATTCTCTACAACTGATTGTGTCTTCCGAACTCCAAGTATGGCATATTTAGTTTTCGGCATATGACGTTTCTTAGCAAAATCGATGTCAACTTCGAGCTGCTTCTAAGCTCAAAGAGAAAAGGGTTAATATTTTGATTCAATTTTTGAGTAAGTTGAACTTTGTGAACAAATCACCCGAGATACTTATGCAGAATTATACTCTAGCTAAAGCAGCTAATGTTCATTTGCTATTATCTGCGATAAGTTGAGGCTTAAGCCAATTTTTTGACCTAATGGCCTTTCAAGTTTTCGTTGTAAAATAAGTTCTTGCAAATGTTTGATTTAGTGCCAAGAAGCAAAATGATTAAGTCTACTTCTCTAGCTGATGTCAATTCGGACTTATGACTGAATAAAGTGGGCTGGTCACTTACTCGAAAAGTATATCCCGAACCAAAAAACATAACGATATCAGAGTTGTAAAAAGCCTGCACTATAGACCTCTATCTATTTGACAAAGTTTCGTCCTTTTAAATGCCACTGAAAAACCAAACTGTTTTTACCTAGGTTTTCTTTTAAAGGGTGTTTTTTTTAGAGGTATAGAGCTTCGAATTGAAATAAAACACAAGAAAATCGTTTTAATGTCCATCAATTTGGCTTTATTGGAAGGATAATTTTATGCCATTAATGTTTAAATATGATTTCGGGCATGTGGCCGCCGCGGCTGGCTCGAATAAAGCCAATTCAACAGGTCCAATTTTGAACCACTTTTTCGAGCATATGGGGCCGTATGTCGGCAATAACGCCACGAATGTTGGCTTCCAAGTCCCCTAACGTTTCTGGTTTGTTGGCGTAGACGAGCGACTTCACATATCCCCAAAGAAAATAATCCAATGGTGTCAAATCACACGATCTTGGTGGCCAATTGACAGGTCCATTCCGCGAAATTATGCGCTCATCGAATGTTTCCTTCAATAAATCGATTGTGACGTGCGCTGTGTGGCATGTAGCGCCGTCTTGTTGGAACCACAACTCATCCACATTCATGCCATCCGATTCGGGAACAAAATAGTCGGTTATCATGGCTCTATACCGGTCTCCATTAACGGTAACTGACTCTCCAGCATTATTTCGGAAGAAGTATGGCCCAATGACTCCACCAGCCCATAGAGCACACCAAACAGTCAGTTTTTGTGGATGTAATGGCGTCTCAAGGGTCTCATGTGGATTCTCTTCACTCCAAATCCGGCAATTTTGCTTGTTGACGTAGCCATTCAACCAAAAATGAGCCTCATCACTGAACAAAATTTTGCGATGAAAATCAGCATCGAGATCAATCTCATTTTCGGCCCATACACCAAAATCACGACGCATTGCATGGTCTCGCGGCTTTAATTCTTGCACAAGCTGGATCTTGTAAGGTCGCAAGCCAAGATCTTTGCGCAAAATCTTCCATAAAGTTGATGGACAAAGCTCCAATTGCTGTGCATGGTGGCGAATCGATTCATTCGGGTCCTCTTCAACATTTTGCTCTACAGCGGCAATTGTTTCTTCGGTACGCACTGTTCGACGTCTCTGCGGATGCGTATTATCACATAGAGTAAACGTAGTGCGAAAACGATCCATGGTTAACCGAATTAATTGCTCCGACCATAAAATGGACGGAGCTTGCGGTAAGCTTCGCGAACTGAACCATTATTTTCGAAATAAATTTGCACAATTTGCAAGCGTTGTTCTTTTGTCAACCTGTTCATGATGAAATGGCAAACCAAACTGAACATAAATGACATTAGAGTTGCCAGATTTGACCATAAAATGCCAGTTTTATCTCTATTCGAAAAACAAACCTCTAAAAAAAAACACCATTTACTTCTCTATAACTCTAAACTTAATAATTTTTTCATAATAATTTTCGAGTAAATCATTCGCTTATGAAAAATTTTGATTTATAAAACGACAAAACTGGATTAAAATTTATAGATTTTTGATATATTTCAAAAACTAAAACTGACTACGAAGAGTGTTGTCTATTCCTTTGGATCCAGTGAATCGAAAGCACCTACAGAGTTATAATGTAGCCCTAGTTTGGGGCTATTCATATATGTATTATGAAACGCTCTTAGTGGGGTTCAGGAAATGGGACAGTTTGGTTCAGACTAGAATGACGGGATATGAAAGAAAGGAACGGCAGTCTAAAATGTCAAAAAACTGTGGTACGTACTATATGCTCAGCCTCTTATTGTTCGACTAAAAATCAATTTGCAAAGAGTTTACTATGAAATATTTGGTATGGTGTAGAAAAACAAAATATTGAAAATTTCAAGTCAATTTTGACATTTATTTAAAATCAAAAATTTAATAAATTTTATCAACAATAGCTATTATTATTTATAGTGTATTATTAAACTAATTAATAGTTTATTATTTAATATTATAAGTTTATTTTTATTCTCTTAAAATACATGAGATGCGATCTGAGAAAATGGATTTGAGCTTAATTGAGGTGAAATATGATATTTAGATTTTCGGACTACGAAGCTCTTGCTGCTATCGATTAAAGATAGGATAAGCTCAAGCTAATGCTTGAGCGATTTTTAATAGAATCGAGTACAATCAGCGTCATAATTCAGCAAAATTCCAAAATCGTCAATATTGACGCTTGAAGAAAAATTTTGCTGTAAGAAGTTAAGATCCGTTTTCCCAGAGCACATCACATATAACCATTAACTATGTACAATTTTTAAGAAATAACATAAATTTACAAAAGCACTGAACTATTAACAACGGCGATATTCAAATAATGACATAAATCTCAAAATTATATTTTTATTTTCTTTTTTCACAATGGATGTAAGTATTTAAAAATGTCTAAACGTTTGAATACCCCTTTTAAATATAGGAAGCATTTTAATTACAGAGCTAACTTATGTAATATATTCTCTTAAAGAGACTAGAAATTCTATAAATCATATTAAAATACATTTTTTTTTTAAGGACTAATCTTAGTACTAATAGCAAATTACAACAAAAACAAGGAAGCATAAGTGTTTCTTTTTTGGAAGCTACAAAAAATATTGCAATGCTTTTTTCACAAAAACCATTCGTCTTTATATATTTGAGTTTGAATATATTCAACGACTGCAATATATATACATATATATTAAAGAAATAAAAATGGAAGGCAAGATTTTGTTGCTAAGTTTTACATAAAAATTTACAATATTAAATATATATGAGAAAGAAATATTAAAAGCTAAACATCACAGTTCGGCTGCTTTAAGTTTAAAACAAGTAGCTGGTTTTTTGATAAAAAATAATTATGTCTTAAATAATTTTCGAAATAAATTCTTTTTCAAATCACAATTTTCTGTGATCAGCACATGCAATAAAAAGCGAGTTACTTGTTTAAAGCTTAAAGCAGCCGCGTTGCGGGATTTTATCATTAGTTCAAAACTAATCATAAAGTTTACATACACAGATGCAATCGAGTGACAGCATTTCTTAGCGTAATTTTACTGTAACTATTTTCAATATAATTTGCTTTATCACCTTGGAGGACAAAAGCTGAAATATGGAAATAGTTGACAGTGCAGCGAGTAGAATCGTTTTGGATCTGTCTTCATATCAAAACCATCGATATTGATGACATTTGTATGCCTATAGCTTAATGAAACCTGTTCGTGAAAGCTATCAGGTCGTATAATGTCCAAGGGTTCCAGGTGCGAATGAAATTGATCCACCACAGTGAGCGGCACTTTGAGAAGGTGTTCTGAAATAAAGAAAAAAAGTATATAATAAGAGATGGTTTAAGTATTCTCTTATGGATTTTTAAAGTAATGCACTAAAATAGAAAAAGCAAGTGATTTATTTTTGAAAGTGTGTTTGTTTTGTTTTATTTGGATGATTTGAAATTTTGTATATCTGGAAAGATGTGAAATCGTGACATCTTCGAACTTTTGTGTCAAAAAACTCCCCAATAAATATAGGTTACATCGCAAATATTCTATATTGCAAGTTTCTAGAAGCAACAGTTTGGTTTGACTTTTCATGCTCATTCACACTACACAAAAGGCTGTCTGTTACATAGCGATTTTAAAAGCATACAACATTTCCCATTTACATCAAAATATATCAAAAAACTAAATAAAAAAAAAACGTTGTATCGCTTGGTTTTCAGGATATCGACACCTTTGCCTGATAATTTATTATTCCAATGTATGTAAGGAGACATTTTTGGCTAATAACTCAAAATCTTTCCCGCATTTCTATACAAATGTGTTTTGTTTCTTCAATGTGACATTCCATGTAATCGAGTCTTTCCACATTTTCGCAGAATCTGAAATCCGAGGGTTGGAATCACCTGTCATAGGCAAATATAAGTCAATTTACTTATATCATAGCCGTAGCGCAATGTTCTACACGGAAGGATTTTTTCTTTACTTAGGGGTTGAAACCCCTTAGAGGTTAAAACACTTTTTTCCTTAAACTTAATTCCTATCTTAATTTTCTTGTAGCTTTCAGAGTAAAAAAAAATCAACGTTTCAATCGCTGAGATCTTACATTAGCCCGAGGGTTTGGATAGACCACCCTAACCATTTGCAGCGTTTATACGGCTTTGTTCGAATACCCTAATTATTTATTAGTTTTTGCGTAATCTTACCGATTATCTTACGACCATTTTTCGTTTGCATCGGGTTAGTTGAAGTCAATTGTAGTTTATTTAATAAGAAGACATGAAAAAGTAACTTACCAATAATAAATCCCATGGTAATATCGTCTGGAAAACTCATTTTATCACAGATTTTAATGAATTTGCCACCACCAGCTATTGGCAGCATTTTTGTAGTGAGGGCACGACTCAGACAAATGCCAGCGCCACCAGTTCCAAACCAAAAGATGATCGGAGGCGTTGAAGATTTCTTCTAAAATGTAAAGAACAAAGAAAGAAAAAACTTTAATGAAAGAAAGAATGTCAAAAATTGTATGCTTTATTGGTATAAGGTTCGCACTTAAAACAGGTTACCTACATAAATGGCTTAATGCAAGGAAAAAAAGGCTTAAATGACTCGATTTAATTGAGCGTAAAAGTTGACAAACGAAGGTTGCTGCTCAAAGCACAACTGACGGTAATTTTATACTCGCAAACCCATGTTCTGGTAATTTCTGGTAACCCGATACAAAGACATAAGGGTCTTTATATTTTTTAAAAAAGTTTTTTTTTGTCAGTTTTTTTTTGGTAATTAATAACGTAAATTATGTACGCAAGGAGCAACAAATTGTATCAAAATACTTTCTTAGCAGTTTAAGGGATTTGCGTTTAGACCACGACCAATCTTCATGACTTACTTTCATATGATAGGAAATGTAATGCAATATTTCTTTGTTGTTGCTGCTTTTAATTAAAACTAATTGATGCATAAAATACAGTGCCCATTTTGCTGTGCCGGCCGCAAACGAGGAATAATCTTTTTGTATAGAAATTAATCATCGCTTGAACCGCAACGCATTTCACGCATAATCGAGCGTGTAAAGGCGGACACGAACGCAAATGCGTAGTCGTACATGACATTCTCGTACACGTCCATGCGTTTACTTTTCGTTAATTTGAACTGTAAATAATGCGTTTCGAGCGTTTTCAATTCCAGCAGCAGCAGCAGCAGCAGCAGCAACAAAGTGAAGTCATTTTTCAATAAATTTCTTCTCTTGGTTATTGGTTTTTAAACCCTTTATTTTTTGAGAAATTCGAAAAAGAAGAAGGAAAACATTTAATTTTGTAGTTCTTTAGCTAATAATCATTAGTTTTTCGTAAAAACATTTATCAGCGTTCATTTATCATTGTGTAACGTTCGTAGTATGAGAAGGAACGTGGGCTTAAACGAATTTGCTCTATTGGCTCAATGTTGTTAGAGCACATTATAATTAAAAAATATTTTGCAATTTATTTTCAGAAATTCAAAATTGGAAATTTCAATTCAAAGTTTTTTTTATGTATTTCGAAAACTCCTGCAATCATTACTTGAATGTATTCCTTTCTGAGGATTTCTATTGCCACTGGCCTTCTCTAAACTGTGTAAAACAATTGCTGACATTTTACGATCACCACTCAAAACTATTAATAGCAAATAAGGAAACAATAGCTCCAAGTAGCTCTAATTCAAGGTATTTGCTATTTATGTAGACTTTCCATCGTGCAAATTCAGTGTTCATTCGCTTGATTCATGAATAATGGAAATACTGACATAATGCAGGAAAATTCTTAACAGATTTCGTACAAAAAAGCACATCACATCATGAATTTTCAAATGCTGACTCAACTGAGTTATGTAGCGGTTGGAGTGCTAGTAAACAACTGGGAGTTTCAATTTAAGTTGACCACTTGGTGGTCACTTTGTAGCAACCGGATTTGGCTGCATCACCTAAAGAGTGCGAGAGAAAAGAAAAGAAAAAAAAACGTTGTAACCAACATTGCAGTTGTGCCGATTCGCACCGATCGTATCAATTATTAATGACAAGATTATGGCGATTATACGCCACAATTCGCTTATGATTTATCATCATGCGGAAGCTTTGTGAACTCAGCAACTCAAGCGACTTGAGCGCAACTTGGGCAGTTTTAATGGAAGCCGCTGCATTAATTTTAATAGAAAGAAAATGAAAAAAACGTCACTTCTGCGATATTCATTAGAAAACATTGATTGGTGGCTTCGTTTTAAGTGCAAGATTACAGCAACTTATGTGGGAATAATTGAGCAATTTGTGGGATCTATGCAACGGATGTAATCTATTTGGATTTGTCTCATTGATATGGGGACTATAGCAGTTTTTTATTTTTCAATATATGGAACGGTTTGCGAATTTAAGAAAAATAGTTTTGTGTCTATTTGCTAGCTCTTACGAATGCTACTTCTGCTAATATCCTAAGGCTTCATTAGGAGTGTAGCGTCTGAGTAAAGTTTCTGCAACGATACTTTGCATGTTGCTTTATGAGAGAGCACAGCCCGAAGCTCGTTTAGCTCTTACAAGAATAGTAGAAAGTATCGAGCTCTTTCTTACGAGACACTTACTTAAGTCAAACAACTTTAGTTCGCTGTCGCCACATGCTTTTTGCTTTTGTAACTTTTGTCTTCAACGCCTTACTCAAGTTTAACGATTTCGTTCGCAATCACCGAATGCTTTTTGTTATTGTAAGTTTTTCATCAAAGCGCTTCGGTTCGTTCAGCTCTTTCTGTTACGCGAGGAAAACACAGCATGCTTTTTATTTGTGTAATTTTGTTTTCAAGTCACTTGCTTCTTTAGCCTTTGCTTCTCGTTTTTTGTTTTGTTTTTGGTTTTATTTTGCTTTTGCTTTTTTTTTGGTTTTTCTATTACTTCTGCTTTTGTCTTTGTCTTTGTCGTTGTCGTTGTCGTTGTCGTTGTCTTTGTCTTTGTCTTTGTCTTTGTCTTTGTCTTTGTCTTTGTCTTTGTCTTTGTCTTTGTCTTTGTCTTTGTCTTTGTCTTTGTCTTTGCCTTTGCCTTCGTCGTTGTCTTTGTCTTTGTCTTTGTCTTTGTCTTTGTCTTTGTCTTTGTCTTTGTCTTTGTCTTTGTCTTTGTCTTTGTCTTTGTCTTTGTCTTTGTCTTTGTCTTTGTCTTTGTCTTTGTCTTTGTCCTTGTCTTTGTATTTGTCTTTGCCTTTGCCTTTGTCCTTGTCCTTGTCCTTGTCCTTGTCCTTGTCCTTGTCCTTGTCCTTGTCCTTGTCCTTGTCCTTGTCCTTGTCCTTGTCCTTGTCCTTGTCCTTGTCCTTTTCCTTGTCCTTGTCCTTGTCCTTTTCCTTGTCCTTGTCCTTGTCCTTGTCCTTGTCCTTGTCCTTGTCCTTGTCCTTGTCCTTGTCCTTGTCCTTGTCCTTGTCCTTGTCCTTGTCCTTGTCCTTGTCCTTGTCCTTGTCCTTGTCCTTGTCCTTGTCCTTGTCCTTGTCCTTGTCCTTGTCCTTGTCCTTGTCCTTGTCCTTGTCCTTGTCCTTGTCCTTGTCCTTGTCCTTGTCCTTGTCCTTGTCCTTGTCCTTGTCCTTGTCCTTGTCCTTGTCCTTGTCCTTGTCCTTGTCCTTTTCCTTGTCCTTGTCCTTGTCCTTGTCTTTGTCCTTGTCTTTGTCCTTGTCCTTGTCCTTGTCCTTGTCCTTGTCCTTGTCCTTGTCCTTGTCCTTGTCCTTGTCCTTGTCCTTGTCCTTGTCCTTGTCCTTGTCCTTGTCCTTGTCCTTGTCCTTGTCCTTGTCCTTGTCCTTGTCCTTGTCCTTGTCCTTGTCCTTGTCCTTATCCTTATCCTCTTATCCTTGTCCTTGTCCTTGTTCTTGTCCTTGTTCTTGTCCTTATCCTTGTCCTCTTTTCCTCTTGTCCTGTCCTCTCTTCCTCTTTTCCTCTTGTCCTTGTCCTTGTCTTTGCCTTTGTCTTTGGCTTTGTCTTGATTTTGATTCTGTTCCTGATTCTGTTTTTGATTTTGTTTTTTTTAATTGAAAAATCTTCTATTGCACTACTTATTTTGTTCCCGCAAAATATTTTGAAGTTTTTTACTCAAACTGAGGTTCTGTTAACCAGCTCCCGAAGCAGATTTTTGTGTGCATCTCTGCTTTATGATGTCGTTGTTCGTTCTGATTTTTATATATTTTTGTAAAACCCCATACTAAATAGTTTACAGTAGTAGTTTATTGATTTTTTAACGAAAACAATTAAATACTTACACTATCCTCATGAATTTCCAATGGCATTTTTATACTTGTCTTTCCCAAATACCAGTCCATCGATGGATTATATTCATTCAACAATTTAATTAAACGTGGCACATTCACATAATTGTCATCGTCAAAGTGACAAAACCACCTGAAAGAAACAGAAAAAAACCAAAAATTAAATTCAATTCTCAATATCGAGTCATTGCTGAAACAACAATTAAAATACTTCTGACAATTGAGGCAATAAAATTGTATATTTTGAAAAATTTTTTATTTATAAAATAACATTTCTCAAAACCATTCCATATAACAACGCTGCACAACATGCCAGCGAAATTGCATTTTTCCCTACAACAACTGGCACAAATTGCGCTGGGCACACCAAATTTAACCAATGTGAATATCACCATATTGCACAGCCTGATCGATCTGCTGCTGAAAAAACTCAATTGCGCCGATGAAATCGTAACCATTGGTGGCGTTGAATCCAAATGTCTGGAGAAGGTGCTGCAAAAGACAAAATCATCACCATTGGCTTTCAATGATGAAAATGTTGACTTGATATCAAAAAAACTGGATCGCATAGCCGAGCTCGAGGAACGCATCGACAGTCTAGATACAAAATTGGAAAAACATTTCGAACAGATACGTGCCTGCAATGTGGCCAACGAAGGTGAGGATCGTTTCCGATTCTGCTATTGGGACCACTATGCCGCACCATGTGAAGATTTGTGTACCACATGTGAGCCGCAAAATGAGATCGCCTGCAATCTACTGCAGAATGCGGATTTTCTAAAGAAGCTACTGCGACGTGTCACCAGACCGATGATTGATCGTGTATTCGAATTCGAACGCAAAATCGAAATGCTGCACGATGAATTCGAAAAGTTCTTGGATCGCGCTGAGAAGGAATATTTAAAAATTGCACTCATCGAACGTTGCATTTATGAGATCGAACTGTTGCGCATCGCTATCAATGAGAATTATATGCAGTTTCTATCGACGATGGAGGAAGTACAGGATATGCTTGATGCCAAATTGGATAAGCTACATTTGCCTGCATTGAAAAAGTTCATAAAAGAACGCTTTCAAGAAATTGAAGCACTCATACACAAATTACAGGCCTATAAAGATTGTCCCAAGGCAGCTGGCATCGTTTTGGGTGATGTCAAATGTTTATCTTGTGGTGGCAATAAGGTCTGCACCGAAGTGGGTGTACACTCGACAGGTATTTTGCCCAGTGCCACACCTGGAAATATAAAGGGCTCAAAGAAAAAGCGAAAATATTGTGGTTGTGCTGGTGTTACTTGTGTGACTAAGAAGAAAGAAGTGACTTTAATGCAACAAATTGCTGTAGGTGAACTCTCTAAGACCGCGTCAAATTTGGATCAGCTGAAAGATTTGGCGGGTGAGCGTTCAAAGCCCGTGGTAAAACACCAGCCGCCGAGTTGCCGTTTTGATGAAACGGGTGACTTAGAACTGATCAAGGGCACAAATGGTTACTTATATCGGGGGGATAAAAATGCTGAATAAAGTGAGGAGGGGGGGGGGGGGAAATTGTTTTTATTTTTTGGCAAATTTTTGTTCAAAATAAAAAATATTTTATTGGTTTATGTTGCTTGAGGTTTCAATATCGAGATTACTACCCAGAGTTCCTTTAGAAATCACAAACCGATTGAGTTTTTGGCACAAAAACATCAAATTATAAAATCATTTCAGCTTAAAACTATCGTAAAATATGTGAGCTATGTTTTACAGAAAGAAAAAATATACCATCACTTACACATTCATGCATGCATGCATTCATTCATTCAATTTCTCGCAAGATTTTATTCATTCAATCTCAGTTGAATGCTGCATGACGAGTATCAACTTTTTATCCGTTGTGTGTCTTTTTTCTTCATCATTTAAATAGCAAAATGCAAATTTAAATTGTAGCATCCGTTTGCGATTAGTCAGACGTCATCGTCAACGTAGTCAACTCAGTTTTTACCCCCACTGACCAGAGTAGCAGTGATTCGCCTTTTTTTGTTCCGTCATTCTGACAACGCTGAATGTCTACCAACGCTACCAGTAAAATGGTTGGCCTGCTGGCAGCTGCAACATACATTAGTGCTACACTCATGCATGTGTCGGAAACTCGTCCCAGTCTTAGGGAAACATCTACGCTTCTCGTTGTTTCCTGGGTGTCTACGTTGCATATCATTGCTTTATAATTGCAAACTAAGCCGGACACAATTTTTTACAGTAGGCACCACTGAGGAATGCAAAGCGCTTTTCTGCTGTAAGGAGATGTTTGGAGGCACCCCAAGTGTAAGTGGTTGCGAATGTTGTTCCTTTCTTAATCCCTTAAAAAATTATTGCTCGCAATATGTTGGACAATGATTGCCCTCTTGTCATTAAATAAATCAAAATTTGTGACGCAGGCTGCAAAGAAATCGAGCGACAGTGTTGGTGAGCTTAGTTTTCATGTTGCAACTGGGTATAAAAACGGAGGCTCATGAGAGCTCATGTTTAATAGGAATTAAAATAAAAGCGATGCCATTAAGAACTTTGCAAATCTCCTTAGGAAAAACTCAGATCAAACTCTTTAAGCTGGAAACATCAAATTTAGAAAATAGGGCATTTTTGTGATGTAAGCGAAGTTATATTTTGTAGTTTCAATCGTAATGCAGAGGCGTGGAACATTCTAAATATAGAAAACTTAATTTTCGGCTAACCCAAATTGCTAGCACTGGAAACATTATATCATATTAAAAATATTGCAATTCCATACAGTTTTTATGTCCTAAAAGATAAGATTTTCGGAAATTCGAATCTTAAGTAGGTGTGGCTTCTTTCTGAATATCGAAAAGTAACTTTTACCTTACAAACCAGGCTTTTTTTGACTAAAACCTTATACCCAAACTAAACGGTTTGCTCTCAAAAAATTAAATTGAGAATATGGGATCTCAACAGAATTAACTAAAAGTGGAATTTTTCAAAATTCTAATCCAAAAAGGTCGTGGTAGCGCTCAAAAATTATCAACTCATTATTCTTCAAGAATCACGCTAAAGATTTAAGAGAAACTTAGTTTAATAATAGATTTGTACGTTGAAAAATATGTGGTGGTGCCATTTAAAAATTAGTGGGAGTGGCACAACCCAAACGAGCAGGAAACGTTAAATATTATATTAAGTGTACTATGAGAGTAATAATAATCAAATTTGGTGTATAGGTGTCGGTTGCTATATGCTTTGAAATTAAATTCAGTGCGATACTATTGAATCAGTAGGCGTGGCCTATCCCATATTAACAAACAAATATAACCGTCATTTTAAGTGAAATATTGCAGCAATTGATACATGAGCTCATAATTTATCGAATCGCTTTATCATCTTTGTCTTTTGCGAATAAATTCTTTCAACTTAAATCTGCAAGTTATCATTCGAAGCAGAGGTTGTTATACCATCACCAGCATTTCCTATAAATTAAACAATTTACAAGGAAAGTTAAAGTAATGCTAAACGAGCTATGTTCAGTAAATTAATTTCTTAATTTAACTCACTATGCAGCACAAATTTTTACTTCATGAAATCAGCAACCAGCAAAGGCTTAGAAGCAATAAAAATAAAACTTAGAAAATGAAAATGTTTTAATTATTACACAGCTGGTAATAAAAAGATGTAAATACTACAGCGTTGATTTTATTACTGCACCACGAATAAAGACAAAATTCAGCGGCGCGCCGTTACCAATGCCGCGCAGTGTTAAGTTAACGCCGCCGCAGCAGCCACAATCGCACAAGTATCGAATTTATAGATACAAATGTCTGCATGTACGGGTATGTGAATGTGTTTGCGCCTTTAACTTGGCTCACAATGAAAATAAAAGCACTGCAACGTTACAAATGCAATGGCAAGAAATCGTAGCCGCTGATAGCAAATCGATTGCAAATTTCTTTAGAGTTCGTTCATTCAGAAATTTTAGCTGCTTACTGGCTGTAGTGTCTGTGTCTTTCTGTAACAGGAATATGCATTAGTCGACGGCGACAGCAACAGCATTTTTAGCTTCCAGCTTTAGCAGCACCAATGTAATGTCCTTCCTTGTGCAGTAGCCGTAGTAATAAAAAATATATTAAATTACCCAAAAAAGAAGCAGCAAAAGCAGCCACCTATTCAACCTAAGAAATTACGAGTATTTAGCGCTTATAGCTTTGAATTTGTTAAAATGCGAATGCACAGTGGTGCAAATTATAGCTTATTTCGATATATTTATTTTTTGACATTTTTGAAAGTGAAATGAGCCACAAATATTCGTTAAAACTTTCGATCTACTCATCTTTAATATTCAAACACACAATAGCTAAAGCTCCAACGATAGCTTCTGTTTATTCTACTTAAAACCTAAAAAAAGAATATAAAACTTCTTCTAATCAATAAGTGTCGGGTTGGATACATAGATGGCACTGCTAGCTAAAAATATTTTGTTAATGTTAAGTTGGTACATTTGTCAGAAGAACATGAGAAGTTTCCAGATGATCTGTCAAATGGTTTTGTATTTTTCTACAACATTTTTAGGTAGATGTACTTTATGTTTTTTTTTAAATTATGCAGTGATTAAATAAGGACTATCCCAGAAAAAACTTACGTTTTGTTTTTTAGTTATAAAAAAAATACCTAGTAATTTTTTTGGTATTTTTTCATTTTTTATTAATAATGGCTAGTGTTCAAAATATAAATAACTAAAAACTAAGTAACAATTTTTTTTTTTTTTATAAAAATTTCTTACTTTTTTCGTAAGGCCTTTCATTAAATTTTGTCCAGTCGTTTCATCGACAGTATGGTACGATTTGTTCCAGGTGGCGAAATAATTGAGTCTATTTACAAATATTTGCCTTTTGTTTTTTGATTTAAAACGAAAAATTGTTGGTATACGAAACATACTATTTTTTTTATAAAATTCTTAACGTCTCGGCGGCGATAACTAAGTCAAAAGTTAATTTTTATATCCTTACGAAATAATATCTTTTATGGGAGGTGTCACACCAAATTTTTATCCAATGTCAAACTAAGGACGGTCCCAGAAAAATCTTACGTTTTGCTTTTTAGTTATAAAAAAATACCCAGTAATTATTTTGGTCTCTTTTCGTTTTTTATCAATAATGGCTAGTGTTCAGAATATAAATAGCTAAAAACTAAGTAACAATTTTTTTTTTTTTATAAAAATTTCTTACTTTTTTCGTAAGGCCTTTCATTAAATTTTGTCCAGTCGTTTCATCGACAGTATGGTACGATTTTTTCCACTTAAGTCTGAAGTCTTGTGAATTTTTTACAATCTTACCACTTCTTCGAAAATCTTTTTTTTTATTAGAGCCGGATATCTTTCAATTGGGCGAAGCTGTGGGCAGTTGGGCGGATTAGCTATTTTTGGTACGAAATTGATCTTTTTACTTGCATACCATTCCATCGTAGCTTTAGTGCAATGAGAGGTTGCTAAATCTGGCCAGAACATCACGGTACCCTCACGTGCACGAATAAATGGTAGAAGACGTTTTTCGAGACACTCGTCTGTATAAACTTTGGAATTTATTGTGCTTTGCGTAACAAAAAATTTGCTTCTGAGACCACAAGTGTATATGGCCTGCCAAACCATACATTGCTTCAGAAATTTCGAAATTTTTTTTTCTTTAAATATACTAGACACATGCCCCTTTTTTGTTGATGCATAATATTCATGCCCAGGTAACTGCTTAAAATCCGCTTTAACGTAAGTTCCGTCGTCCATAACACAGCAATCAAATTTAGTCAGGTACCTTTCATTAAATTTTCGGGCTCGCATCTGAGCCATCAACTGCTTTTCATCAGAACGGTCTGGTACTTTTTTAACTTTTTATGTCTTTAGCTTACTTTTCTCCTCTATCCTTTTTACAATAGATTTTGATGTACCTGCTCTAGCCGCCATATCTCGCACTGAGGTGTTGGGCTTCTGCTTAAAAAGGCCCTTCTCCTTCGCCGCTACCTTTGTATTAGAAAATGTTGGTTTTTAGCCTGACCTTTTTTTCAGAAAACAGGTAGACCCTTCTTATAATTAGAAATGACCGTAAAGATAGTTTTTTCTGATGCACCAACTATTTTTGCTATAGCTGAATATTTTAACTCTGGATTTTGCAGGTATGTGGACAAAATCAGTTCGCGGACTTTTTGTTGCATGCTAGACGTCTTTGTCAATGTCACTTTATATAGAACAAATATTGTGCCTTTTTACACCTATAAGATTATCAGGTAGAGCATAATACAAAAAATAAAAGACGTAAATTTTTTCTAGGACGGTCCTAATTTAATATATCGTTCAAAACTACTGAGCATCTCCTCCAAACTCTTACTATATTTTCACACTTAAGGTTAAATGTTCAAATCATTATTTCATATTGACTAAAACTTAGCAATTATTATTTTTATGTTTGTTAAAACATTATCAATTTGTCGTGTTTAATATATTCCCCACAGTGCGTCATAGAAAATAAGAAATATATTGTTAATAAATAAATTCTCTTAAACTGTTTAATAAAAGATAGATTTATATTTAATAAGAAAATGCTTTTCAATATTAACTAAATGTATCATTTAAAATATAACTACTTACTAATCTAACTGGATGTATAGATATTATAACTGAACTTCAATACACTGACAAAAACTAGACTTTGACATATGAGCTCTATAGCTACACACTTAGTTCGACTTTCAACTGACAGCCTCAAGCCATGACGCACTAGAACTGTCCGCGTGCAATATATATCTCAATGGCGTATAGTTGTCGTATTTATCGTACGATATTTTTCTAGCTCTACATTCAGTGAATGACTAGACAATGACTGCGGAATTGTCATTTTGAATTATTATGGCCGCGTAGAATTCAAGATGACAGCTCGAAGTTGTTTTTGTCATGCGAATTGACATATTGTTGTGGTGTTTTAAGTAACCACTGTTTTGACAGTTTCTGTATGATGTGTTGCACATACATTGAGGGGGCATAGTTAAATAAAATTATGCAAATTGATTACTAAGTAATGCAATTTTAGCACAAACTGACTTTTAATATTTCCTGATTTCTTTCTACATTTTGTTCGATATTTTGATCCTGCAATTTATACGTCAGCCTCAACTTCCTTAAAACAAAGAAATTCTGCTTTAGATTTTTGAAATGACAATGATGATTATATGATTTTTTTAACAAAAATCAGCTTTGATCTTCTGTATGTATTCACGCTGTGTATTTATGCAAAAAAAAAACCCCAAAAAAAATGTCATGCGACAACTTGTTAATCATGCAACAAATTGACTGAATGTAACCAACTGAAGTGCGACGATTTATTCGTTGCGTTGTTTGTGGTCATTAAAATACAAAAAATAAAAAAACGTTGCAAGTAAAATAAATTGTTGCCTTTTATTGTTGTTGTAACTATTGATGATCGCATAGGAACGTGCTCGACTGCAAGCAAAGCGTATAAAACGAAACATTGAAAAAAAAACACTTTTCAATTGAGTTCAACGTTGATTTCATCTTCGTCAATTTTTATAACAAAAACTTGCGATTTTTACAGATAATAAGCTACATATGTACGTATGTGCAAATTGATTGTGTTGTTGCTACAGCTGCTATTGTATCATACAAATAATGATGACATCCCGTTTAGTGTTGCCACTTAACGAGCAGCAATTGTTCAGCTGTTGTCGATGTTAATTACATGTCGACAACTAGAGTTGCTATATAAAATAAAAATACCAGTAAATACTGAAAATGCGCTAAGAAAATGCCAAACTATGTGGGTTCAGTGGAGAGAACGTGCCAGTGTTTAATGAAATATCTCTGAAACTAATCAAATGCATTACATATAGACATTTAATACAAATTTGAAGCATTAAAACTAAAATTTCTAATAAGAGCTTACATTTTAAGGTTAGCTAAGCCGAGGTTAAAAATCAAAAATAGTAGTTAGGGATAAAAACTGAGGCATATACAGAATTTAGACATTGAAACCACCTATGAGATAAAAATAACAGCATTCACAAAAAAAAAAAAAAAAAAATATAAAATAAAATATTTAAAAAAAAAAACAATTTTTTTCGCACAATTAAACATGTAGTTCACTAATTCGATCTATATTAAATATATAAGGGTTGCAAGTTACATTATTTTCTCAACAGAAGATGTTTATTATTGCGATGCAAACAGATAAGGTACGTTTCTACCGCTTTGCCCCTCGGGTGAGGTCAAGCGGTATGCGAAGTGCAATGCATATAAAAAGATAATTATACATTTGTTTTAATAATTTCCTAAGATAATGTATTCATCATGTATTTTGTGTGTGATGAATGGCCGTCCAAAAATAGCACGACTTTTCTGTTTTTCCATACTTCTGAAAACTGGATAAAATGACGGAACCAAGTGATGAAGAACACCGCTTGAAACAAAATTTTTATCAACATAAACAAATCTTTGTCAACAGAAATGAAATGTCACTTAAATATATTACGACGTGATAAATACTTTGACTTTTTGTAAATGATTCGTATCAAATCAATTTACTTAAGTCGAAAATCCTCGAATTTTACATCGACCGCAATCATTTTGATGAACCTCGTGGTTCTCGACAACAGAAGCTCCGAATGTCACTATAGCCTAGCAGTTGCATGAGCACTACTCAACCAAAAATTCTTATAACTACATGAGATGACGTTGTCATGCAAGGATAAATATACCCTTTGTACTGCTTTGCCCCGTATACCGCTTTGTCCCACCTTCCCCTATATCAATATTTTTAGACTTTTTCGGTACTTTTCGACTTTTCAAATATTTTTCGACTTGTCAATATATTGCAACTTTTCAATATTCTTTGACTTTATCGATACTTTTTTAACATATATCAACTTTTCCTTCAATTACCGATATTTTACGATTTTTTCAATATGTTGTGGCTTTTTCAACATATGGTGACTTTCTGCGACTTTTCGAACTTTTAAAAAATAGTTCCAAAAACTTTTCAACATTACTTCGACAGATTTTATCAATGGAATAGAAAAAAATCTTATTTGAGTCAATTTATTACATTAAATCGCGAAAACGAGCGAGCACATACTCTGGAATTGCATTGCCTTACGTCGTTCGCGTATCAGAATATTTTTCAAAAAGTTCCTTTAACTAACCGACGAAGGACGATTTTACTGTAGTTTAGAAAGTGAAATCTCAACTGTCTCTACTTCGTAAACGGCACGAAAGATAACCTAATTTTAGGTCGCTGTTCCAACTTAAATGAATTGGCTTATAATATTACATTTATTTACAATTTTCGTCCTCTATCTGAATTTTATAAAATATCTCGACTTTTTTAAACTTTATTCGATTTTTCAACATTTTTGAGCTTCTCTGAAATGTTCCAATTTTTCAATATTTTCAACTTATGTAATATATCTCGATTTATTGTACTAAATAGCGACATTATTATAAAGCTTTCTTATCATTTGCAGTCTACATTAAAGCACTTCTTGGCACTTTTAAGATAAATTTCATAGACGCATTGCTCAGATTTTCTATTTTATAACATATATGAAATAATAAATTCATTCAGTGATTCAGTGATGATTTGCTCAAGAAAATCCAACTGTGTAATTAATTGAGCTTTTAGCCAACATTTTCAAACGAAAAGCAACGCTTGCACTAATGAAGCTTGTATCCGTTGTTGGATAATAATAATTTATAAACAGTCGCACCATAAGCTAGCAAAAACATTAATCAGGATTGGTTGTCTCTCTCTTAGTTGAGTTTACCACGCAGATTCCATGAAAACTGCGCCTACGCGTCCAAGGAATTTCGGCTTAAAAGCGCCTTAACTTTAGATTAATGCTTTTCAGATACAAATGTTGGATGCGTGCACATCTTTCGATTAATTAAGTCACTTAAGCAAAGCTTAAAAATTTCAAAAGTTAAATGAGTGCATTAATTTTTCGTTGCTTCAATTTCAGTGGAAGAGAATTCCTCGTTTTTATTTTCAAAAAAAAAAACCAATGACTCATGGTATTCGTTCGCTTAATGGACGCAGCATATTGACCAACTCGTCAATATTGCCATAAGTTTTGACAGCATAAGACAGTTCGTTAAATAAAATCAAAACCTTTTAATCTTCAAAGTAGAGATAAAGTGATTTTTTGCTTTTAAGCCAACTTTGACAGCTGTTGCGTTAATTGCTGGCCATAAGATTTCTTATCTTTTGATGCTAAAAGTAACTGTCAGATGCTGATTTTTAGTGCACCAATAAAATTTAGCTCAGCAGCATCAGCAGCAGCACGTTAAAAGTTTCACGAGTTGTTTGAGCAAATCATATGGAAAAAATACAGCTACTAACAACCTTTTACACTGCAAAAAGTTAGTGGAAATTTTTCATTATAAATTGCCAAAGTTATGACTTAGGTTATTATACACTACCACTGACAGTCAATCAATTTTGTATCTGTCGGGTTTTTTTGCTTTCTTTCTATTCATGCCAATGCTGATAAACTCATTTTTCCTGAGCAACTTACAAGTTTTGCGTAGCAAGTGAAGAAATGGGTTGGAAATATAAAAGAAAATATGACAACAAAAATATGAGTAAAAACACTTAAAAACGAATGCAAAAAGAGGTTGTTTTAGTTTCAGTTTAAAGTGTTGCAATAATCAAAATGTTGTTAAAGTTGTAACAGTATGTGAGCAACATTTTCGAAAGCGGTTTCCAGTAGTCATCATAATTTCAAGCAAGTTTCTCTCAAAATGTTCGTAGTATGTGCAGGTAAATTTTGCACTTGTTCACATGTGTAACTTGCAACAATTAAAGTTTTATTGTAAAACTTTGTGAAAAATGTTGTTGCGCAGTACACATACGATGTGTGGCCAATTTTTGCAAAGTTTCTCAGAAGTCACTTGAGTATATCAAGATATTTGTAGCTTTTAATTGCTCATAAAAGTATTATATACGATGAGTTCTTTCGCAAGATATTTTTATTATTATCTTATAGTTTCCTTTTACAACAAAAAGAAAGAGTGTAACGTGAGCTAAATGATGTTTCGTTGTGTTGGTATCGAAATTTTGTATGAAAAAGTCGAAGAATGTTGCATACCATCGAAAAAGTAGATAAATGTCGAAAATTATTGAAAAATGTCATATTTAAAAATCTATATAAGCCGCTAAAGTTGCTAGAAATTTTCTTTTATATGGGAGAGGGCGTGGCATTGCCTATACTTTACAAATCGAACTACGCTATGAACCTTTCGCAGAGCATAAGAACATGTGAATCAAATCTGCATCAAATAGTTGCTGAGATATATAACAATTGAAAAATTTCTCATATTAGAGGCGTGTCACCGCCCATTTTCTTTTCATTGAAACTTAATTTTGTCTTAATTCTAACATATGTACCAAGTCTGCGTCAAATAGTTGATGAAATATGTTGACTTTGATTTTTCTCTTATATGGTGGGCGTGGCAGCACCCAATTTTGCGAGTGCAAATAATAATATAAAAATTTTCCAGTGTCTTGGCTATTTATAATATTTTATTAAAACTTATTCACAATAGTGGATAATTTTAGAATGCCAAATAGTTCGAAAAATCGGAAAAATCTTGAACAAAATCGGGAATCGTTTGAAATGATAAAAAACACTGTATTTTAGACGATACAAACTAGAAATTCCGTCACATATATATGTGAGTTCAAATCTGGCTCCAGTGAATCAAAAAAAAAAAATTAAAAACTGTGTATTTTTTTTTTTTATTCCAACAAAAATCAGTTCTTGGTCTTACGCTAAGATCTGAAGATCCAAAACAAAATCGTCAATGACCTCTCCGAGCGAGTTGAAATTTTTCGAACTAGAATTTGTTTCTAAGGCATCTCATATTATTGTTAAGATGTGTTTGACTTATACAAATACACATAAGTCATTTATGTGGCGTCCAAACGTTCTTATTTCAGTGGACGACATCTCGGAACAAAATCAATTGAATATATCAGATTGATTAAGGCAGATTGAGCTTGAAGAATATTACTCTCTTGTCGGATTAAAAAAAAGATCAAATAAACGTAATAGCGCATTTTTCGCTCTACTGACTGGACTATTTATATTTGCTTGAAATAAAGTTGAAATTCTCATGAAACGCGCTTTCATCATTCGCAGACGTGAGATCATTAACTGCTGCTGTCAATACAGAAGTTGAATGAACGACATTAACTACTTCATCCGCAATATAACACTTAAATTTCTAAGATATCAATCCGCGCGCTACGCAATATATCTCTAATTCCAACAGCAGCACCACGAGTTGAATGAGAAATAATTAAATTGTTGCATTTTATTGTGGCAACAGTAAACCACAGGCATCTCCGTTGCTGCTTTGATATCTATGAGAATGAAAACAAAACTGTCGCTGCCACACAGCGACAACACTTATGTTACAAATGTTTGTTGTTGTTGTTTTCTGTGTGATGTGACAAAAATTAGTCGCTGCTGCTGCTGTTGATAGATGTTGCTAATGCTGTTGCAGCTGATGAAACGTATCTCCCACAGTAACAACAAATAATGCATTATTCCCATAACAACTTATTGTTGTTGTTGTTGTGGCTAATGTTATGGTTTCATATCAACGGATATTAGGGGTGGGTGTGAGGGTTATTTCATAAATACAACATCCGTTGCCGCTGAAATCTAAAACAGCGTCTAAATTTCACATATGTGAGAATAGAATCAGCAGTAGCATCAATTTCAAAATGCTGCTGATGATGATGATGATGATGATGATGAAAGAAAAAAATTTCCCACTTGAAGTAGCGACACTTCAACTATGAAAATACACAAACAACCTACAATTATTCAATTGTTGGTGTTCTTGTTCTCGTTGGTATTGCTGTTGTCATATGTAGTTGTTGCTGTTGTTGTCATCTTTTTTGCTGACACAATTCACATGGTAATCAGTTAATCGTATCTATAAAATTAAGGTATTTTCATTTCGTAACAAAAGATCTCGCGAGAACGCAGACCGCAGTAGTTTGCAAGTTAAAGAATGACTTTAGATATTGCAAAATTTTTTTTGAAATCTTCACTTTTCTCGTAAATAGAAGGGTTTTATTTTAATATTTTATTAAGCAGTTAGTAACACTATGGCCTGCTGCCCAAAGTAACATAGGACTTAGGAATAAAAGTGATAATAAAAACTTTTCTAGCTACGGCTAGAACACACAGCTACCTCTAACGACGACAAAGTCCAAAGTTCAGTTGGTCCACAACACACTAAATGGTGATTTTACTTTTCGACTTTTTCGATAATTTTAGATTTTTTTTGATAATTTCCGACACTCTCATTTTTGTGAATTCGTTCGGTGTTTTGCTGTACTACTCGATACATTTTTTTGATTCTTATCTCGTTTTTGAATATTATTTGATACTTTTTTAGTACGATTGAGTTTTTCGATACGTTCCGACTTTCTGGATACATATTTCTGAAATTTCTTCTTTTTATCAATGTTTCTGATATTTTTCAATAATTACTTTACGATATAACCTTCGACATTTAAGTATTAACATTCTTATGTTATTCGATATTTTTCTCTATCTGATACAATTTGATGCTATTCAACTTTTTCAATAATATTCGATTCTTTTTGATATATTTCAAACATTTTCTATTCAGTTTTTACATGTTTTTCGTTACTGTGAGATAGATACTTTCCGATTTTTCGGTGTTTTTCGATACTTTTCTGATGTTTTTCGAGTTTTTGATACTTTTGAACATTTTTTTTGAGATTTTTCTGATATTTGCCGATTTTTTATGTTTTTCGATACTTTTCGATTTACTCGATACCATCTGACTTTTTAATTAGTTTTCCATTCTCTCTCGCTACTTCAATGACTTTTGGATACATTTTTATAACTTACGTTGAATAGCAAGTAATAATCGATTCGTTCGATGTTTTTTGATATCGATCAATAGTTTTCGACTTTTATGATTATATTTCGTTATCATGCTATATTCTGCAAATTTTCGATGTTTCTGTTGATTTTAGGTACCATTTTTCGTCGATAGTTGTGATACTGATCGACTTACATAGTGTTTTTTTTTCCAATGTTTTATGATTCATACATAATTTTGTAATTGTAGAGATTTTTTTTTTTGTTTTTATTTAATAAAAACATAAACTCCTAAACTATTTTGCAATATGTATATCAAAAAATGGACACTCCATAACATTTTTATAATTATGAAATCGAAACTATTTTTGTTGGTACAGAAAGTTTAAGAACCATACACGGATAGCATGCAATTATGCAAATTATAAAATGAAGAAACTGGAGCAGTCGCAAAGGAATTGTTTTTTTTTCTCCAAAATAACCACAACTGTTGCTGCTGCTGCCAGGAAGTCAAATTAAATTATTACCATCCAACGCATAGCTACGCAACTACTGCTACTATTGGCGTAATTGCTACTGCAACCAACGCATAGCCGTTGCGTTGCCTAAATTGCCACAATACTTACTAACTATATGTGTAGTTGGGAAAATTGGCCCAGGATTGCTGAACAATCTGTGCACAAATGTATGAACATTTATTGCAAAAACGCATTGAAGCGTAGTGCCATAAACATCAGACGATACCCAATCGAATGTTGTAAATTTAAATGAACAATTCGTTGCAACGGAGGTGCAACAGTGGCAGTAATTAATACCGGCAGACCAACAACAAATTGTAACAACTGTTTGAAATATTATCTAGTAGTTACAATAAAGCTCTAATGGCTAATGCACACGCACAATAAAGAGCGTGAACGGCGATTTTTGTGGCTGCGTTAAATTTTATTTTTTTTAATTACAACAAAAGAACAGAGTACTAAAATTAACAATGAACTTGATTGTAAAAGAAAACATAAAATTTAAGTTATTTCACTAATCAGCATAATTGCGCTTGCAAAATTTGCATGACGCATATAGACGTCAAATTTGCTTACAGTTGAATTAAAAAAAATATCGCATGACACAAAAGAAAAGAAATATTTTTGCTGCTATCGACTACATATACCAAGCACCTCAAACTGCTTCGTTTTTATTGCACATGGAGTGGCAAAAAGCTCTTCGCACAAACTGCAAAGCAAAGTCTCTTTTTTTATTTTCAATTTTTATATGAGATTTTTATTGAAAGCATTCATATCAGATATCCATTGCAGACGCTGCCACCAGCTAGCTAATGACTGCTGCAGATGCAGCAAGGCAGTAAATTTCAAATGCACAGAATTGTAGCAGCAATCGCACAGCTTCCATGTGGTTTTACTCACATGCGTGAAGGCTGCATTAGATTTCGATTTATCACTGCTAGCTACCAACCAAATAAAATTTGAAAAAAAAACGAAAAAATCAACAAAAAAATGCTGACAGCAATTCAACTTGCAGTAAAACTTTAAATTATGATTGAGTTTTATTGAGATTTTTTTAGTTCAACTTTTTTTTTTTTTTGGCTAGAAAAACTTCGCTTTTGCATATCAGCAAAAATTGATGCTTGTGATGTATCTAGTTATTTGTGGTAAAATTGAGTTGAAAAACTACATTTTTTTTAAGCTATAGATAGTTGGATAAAAAAAATAGATAGCAAAAGCTTTTAAAATGTCTAGCAGTATGCAGAAAAAGGTAGGAAGCAGCAAGCGAATGTGTTACTTGTAATGGAGGTCAACTGCCGTAGTTCCCACATTCTTACGAAATTTTTACGGTAATCGTTTACAAAATTCCTCGCATAAATTTTTTCATCATTTTGATTCAAAAGTCTCAGGATACGAAGCTGCCTGCCACATTTAGTTGGCATAAAGCGAAAGTTTCAGTCAATCAAGTCAAGTTGCAATCGTTCGTTTTCAATTTGTTATCTGATGTTATCAGTGGTAAGGTCGGTCTCGGTCTGTACGTGTGGACTGACTACTACTACCCGTGCCTTCTGTTTGCTTGTATATGCTGAAGCTATTTATTTTAATTTAAGGTGATCAGAGTTTAAATTTAAAAATATCGATTCATTTATTTAAACAAATCAAAACAATATTTATTTTCCACCAAATACATGATTTGGTGATTCTAAGTAATAAAGAAATATATGTTGCACGCAAAATATTATTTGGTAATTATTACCAAATATATGATAATTTCAAAAATATTATTCGATTTGGTGAAATGCGTGGCACTTATATCAAAATCTTTTTCGCCTATGTAAAACATAGATTTTAAGTTATTACCAAATCTTAATATTTAAAAATAAATCGTTTTTTCTGTGTAGTGATAAATCGACGCAAAAGCTCTTAGTGGCTCTGATTCCAAATTCCCTTTGAGGTTGTCAAACGCGCCAGCTTATTACAGACATTTTTTTATGATACATTTCGTGCGATTTCCACTGATTTATTGTACGCTTCCCACGTGCAATAGCTAGAAATCACTCTTTTGTTACTTAAAATTTGAAATACTTATAGCACAAAGGCAAACCATCGATAAAAAAAACTTAAAATTTTATCATAAAAACAATTTGAGCCCATAAAATGTTGCAAATTTCTACAACAAAACAAAGCCGCCTGGTCACCTTAAATTACTTAAACTTCAATTAAGGCTGCGTACATTATTGCAAACTCCAAAAAATTGCCTCAACTGTTTGAGTTAACCTACTGCGAAAGGGTTCATCTTATCGATTGTTTTTCTTTTTGTTTTGTTTTCTTCTGACATAATACGTGAGGTAATTACTTCTCAATAAGTATATGTTATTATGCCCAAAACTGATGAATGTGTAACAATAAACGTTGCAATATCCATTCCAACTCTTTTGGGACTTCAACTCTGACAATGCGAGTGCGTGCGTGCATTACTGTTTTTACGGTTCAGTCGTGAAAACAAATTTCTCATGCATCATCATCCCAATGCGTAATGATGAGGAACAGGCTTTTTAGCATGTAAACGTGGTTAATTTGACAGTTTTAGCCAGCAGTAGTAAAACAAATGTCAACACTTCAATTGAGTGTTAAGGATGTGCGAATTTGCCGAACTTTATATACTCCTATCTATATGGGTCAAGCGAAAAAGGTAAAAAAAGACAGATAACAAAGAAACTCGAACCCTTTTAAGACCCTAAATAAAATGATTAACTGCCAAAATTTAAAAGAATTCAAATTCTCACGTTTTATATTTTAAACGTTAAACATCTTTAATTAAAGAGCTAAGCTGATTAAAGCATTCCAACTAATCGTATACACATTCAACATATGTGTGCAAGGTGTGGTGCGGTTTGCGACTGCAAATAGAACGCGCAGTAGTTCACACGTGCACTGAGAGAAAAACAATTTTTGATATATGTTTACAAAAGCTTTCTAAAAATTAAATATCATCTGTAATAATAATAATATCTTTGAGAGGTTTTTCCTAAGGAGCATCCAGGGTGTATTTGAAAAACATAGTTCAACAACTCTTGCGAAATTTACTAAATTTTCGAGTTTTTATGAAACTCATGCAAAACATGAGAATCCACAAAATCACAAACCGGATTCACTTCCAAAAACTTAAAAGTTAAAAGCTAGAGAGCTATTGAAGACAACATAAACTCAGAGCTTTGAAAGCCCTTGAGAAGCTGGGAGGTTCTTAAAGCACTAAAATTTCCTCATTATCAAACCTCCGAAAGACACAGAAGCTGTTTATGCTTGGGATCGGAATTCTTAAGCAAGGTACAGATGCTCTAATTTGTTGTACAAACAATCCTCGTTGTACAACCCATTGTATCGTTTTTAGCATTGTTGTACAACCGGATTTGGTGTTGGTCCAGAAGTTTCATTTCATTTCATTTCATTTCACTACAAAATTTTGTTATTTCTATTGTTTTGTTTTAGTCTCTTCTTTCTCTTCACTTTATATTTCGTGATATATCGGAGATATATCGTCAATTAACATTAAGGCAGAGATATCACTCAGTTTATATATTTCCACTAAACTATTTACAGCACCAATAATAGAAGAACGATGATGTTGTACAACACATTGTGCAACAAATTGCAGAGTGTGTATGAAAAAGAGTAGAAAATCTTCGTACACCATGTAGTGCAACAGATTGGAGCGTCTGTATCTTGCTATTGTACAATATGTTGTACAACAAATAGCAGAGTGTGTGTGCATGAAAATCAGTGAAAATCTTTGGACAACATGTTGTACAATTGATTGTAGCATTTGAATCTTGCTAGCACTAGTATTTTACCAAGCAATGGAGGACCGTAGAATTTATACTCTCTATATTCTCTCTCGAGCTTTTTTTTTCAGACAGCGTACCGCTGAAAACCCTTCTTTTATTTACTTTCCATAAAATCGCTACGGTTTTGACTTGGAAAACTGAAAGTCCCAACTTGGTTTTACAGCACAATTTTCTGCTTCAGTTTAAGAGCTTCCTTTGGCGAAGTGCTTCAAATTTCAACACGAAAAAATAAAATGCATTTTACTGTGTAAAAAATTTAACAAAAAATAACTCCCAACTCTAAAAAAGAACAGAAAAAAAATACTCGAAAATCTCAAAAATGAAATGATTAATTTTATGGATTCTCCTAATTTCAATGATGTCGCACGCAGCTTGACTTTTAACAACAACAATTTATAATTCTTTCCAAATTTTTTTCGCTCTCTCTGACTATGAACAAATTTTATTTTGATTTGTTTTCTTTGAATTTTTTTGTTGTCTTTTTCGTAAGGTGCTCTATAATGGTTGGTGCCATGTTTTCACAAAAGTACGTTAAAGATTATTTATGGTTTATTTGTGAAACTTGACGAGTATCTCCTTAAATATGTTTGGATTTGTACTGTTCGATGCGTTGCGTTGCGTTGCGTTGCGTTGCGTTGTGATGCGGTACGGTTCATTTAATGTTTTGATGATGATTGATTGTTATATGAGTAACTTGCGTCAAATGCGCGGGTGTTTATAGATGGTTTATCGCCTTTTACTGTTGTTGTATTATGTTGTGTTGTGTCTTCTAAGCCTCTTAAATATCATTGTGAAAGAGACAACAGAAAAATTAGTTAAAAAAAAAGAAATGAGTGTAATAGAATTAGTTGATTTTATGTGTCGCTTGAGGGCGTTATGGCCAAATAATGAACACTACTCAATAAGAGGCTCTTAAGATTTATGTTGTTATGGCTGTTGTCTGCGGTCTGGAGAAAAACTTTTGTTTTCAATTTCCATTATTTGAGCAACAAATTATATGAACTGTCTGTGGTTGGCTTTTATGCTGCTGTTGGTTGATATAAAAAGTTAATTTTTTTAATTGTTTATTGCTGCAATTATTTTTAATTAAGTTTTTCATAAACCAACCACATTTTTATTAATTGAATCATTAGATAAACTCAAAAGTTCATTAGTTAATTGTTATGAAATCCCTGTTTTTGCAATAGAGAAAAAAAATTAGTAAGACCAAGAGGATTTGAAGTGTATTTTTTCGAGAAAATGAGCAAAATCCGACACCAAGCACAGAGTTAAGCTTAACGGCTTTTTACTTCCAAACATCGAGTTAACCATTTCTATCAAGCTTCAGTTTTGGAAGAGTTTTACCAATTAAAAACTTTTTATTCATTGAACCATTTCCGAATAAATATCACACTGAGCTCTTGAGCTGTAGAAGGCAAACGCTTAAAAAAATATGAGAAATTGCAGCATACCAAAGCTAACACACTACAAGTCAAAGTGTTATACGCTTAAGAATTAACTCAAAAAAAGTAGCGCACTTTTCCAACCAAACAAATGCAGGTGTTCCGACTAATTTCCATCTATTTAATAGTCATTGCAGATATATATTATTTAATCAAATTGTTAGAACTCTTAGACAGCAACACTTTGAAAAATGTAAATCCACCAGCACCTGATAGATACAAATCTGTACCAACGTAATAAAAACTGTTCTACAGTAATGTAAATCTTTAATTTCTTGCTTGATATGCAGATTTGAAAATTAGTTTGCATTAAACAATTAAAATGCAAATTAAATTATCATTGTTTAACAAAAACATCTAATGATTTAGTTAAAAGTACAAGACAACAAGCGAAAAAGTCCGCACTAAATTAAAAGCGTTGGTTACCAACTTTTTACTTTAAAGTTGCTGCACCGAGTGTATCGGCAAATTATGATTGCAGTTTTGTTGTTGCAGTGCATTAATTTTTTTTAATAGGAGCTGATCATTACAGCAGCAACGAGAGCAGCAATGCATTAAAAAAAAAGTGAAATACAACAAAAAACAAAAAAAAGAACAGAACACCAGCTAATTGCAGACCAAGCAAAACTCAATTACTGCTGGTGACGAAGTTGACTACAGCGGAGCTCTGGGGAAGCATAACAATTAATTGCAGCGTATGGAATGTCATACTGCCTGTGTGTGTTTTCGAAGCACAGAGTTTTAAGAAAATTGCAGTAAGCAAAGTAAAACGAACAAATAAAATAAAATGCAAAGTAAAGCCAAGTGGAGCGAACGCATTAAGCAGCTCATAAACAATCAGCCACGACCGCATATTAAATCGGCATAAATTTAATTTAATACAGACAGTAACAACAACAACAAAAAAAAGCAAACCGCCGCTGATTTTTCAAGTTTTAAAATAGCAACGCGATAAAACCAATTTTATTAAAAAAAAACTCAAAGCCTTTAGAAACAACGCCAAGACCGACTGGGATAAATTTACTGAAATCATAACTTTTGGACTCTCATGTGCCCTCTTTCTATTCACGAAGCATAGGTTCTTCACATAACTATTTTGACTTACATTGTCAGTAGCGAGTGCTTCTTTGTTTTGATCTGGGAAGAAATGACCTACGTTTACTGGTTCTGCTTATCACGGGACATAGAAAATAGGTCTCATCACCGATCCAACATGTCAATCGTGCCTTGAAGATGACAATACTGTAGAGATAGATGGGCAAAATTTTGAGAGCAAGAGCCACTTACAACAAAAATACTATAAATTTAAACTCGATGGCAAAAAAAAAAAAATTAGCAAGGAACCAAAAGGCAATGCCAAGAATCAAACAAGAAAAATATGAGTGTAGAAATAAAAGTACACTGATCGAATTAAACGAGAGAAGCTGTCCTCAATGTGCGCATTGTTGTAAGAGTGGTGAGTGCATGTGTTTGTTGTTTCGGCTATTTTTCTTAAGAAAAATTAAGTGTTTGTTATAAGGAGCCACAAGTGGCTCGTTCTACGTGTTTTGCCCATCGCTGCTATTGAGCACTACCTCTGTAGTTGTCGGCCTGTCGCAATATGCAGGAAAAAGTTGTTGTGCAGCAATGACTTGGGTATGAGTTTTGCTCACTCTCTTCCTCTTTCGCTGCTTCTGGAATTTCTTAAAGAAACATAAAAGTTTGTGGAAGATTAAACTCTTCTTAATTTCTTCTAGTTTCTCTTTTATTGCCTGTTCTATTGCTATTCACTATTCAACTATTGTACTATTGTACTAGCACCCGAAAGAGTTCCGCTTCCGCTTTGGGCTGAATGCTTTCTTTTAAAATTTAAACTTCTGAGACTGTGGAGGTTTCTATCTAAAAATTGAAATGTGTCATGATTCCTTGGTAAATCTAAGGACTCAAAACAGTCAGGAATCCTTTGTGTAGCTCTTTGAAGCTCACTTACCTGTAAACAGAAAGTTTTGCCTCGACGGTTCATAAGAGAAATCTGGTATTTTCTTTGAAGTGCTTAAAAGCCTCACAGACTCCTTGGCTATCGCAGCACTTTTAAAGCCGTTGTTGACTTGAAGGTTCCTTCCCTAACAAGCATAGCATTTTGTTTCCAAAATTCCATCAAACTTACTAAGAACACAATAACTTTTAGCAACTTTAAGGCAATTCAATTGAACCTATTTTTATAAAGCTGAAAATAATCTCTCTTCTCAATTTGATTGAAATATTGCAGATCTCTAAACCATGCCTATTCCTGTAACTATAGGAATCTCTAATCAACCGCAATAGTAAAACCAATCAACCAACATATTGTGTTTGCAATCTAAAACCATACATTCGGTCTTCATGTTGCCAATGTGGTCACAAATTAATATTTCTTTAGTACAACGCATGTGTGCAACTGCTATTGTAACAAGTTTGTAATTGCACTTTAGATGCTCCAGACTAGCGGCAGGAACTGCTCCTATTCCAACGCCAACATGCATACTCGCACTATGTACTAAAAGCAACAACAAAAACAATAATTACCAGTTTCATGCAAGATAATTAACCCCTTTTTTTACGCTACTCTAAATTGAGTTTAGTTGGCGCTGCTGCATGGTCGCCAATGTTGGTATCGTCTCCTTAAACTACCAAGCTACCAACGACAGCTATTGTCTCCATCGGTTTCAATGGTGGAGTACCAAACAGGAATACACCTGATATGATTTCATAATTTTTATTTTTATAGCTTTACGCGATATGCGAGCAAGTAAGCGATGAACGAAACAGTGCACTGTAGAACAAAAAAAAAACTATTTGTTTTTGAAAATTTCATAGCGAATGTTTTGTTGAAGCTTGTAGAGCTTTCAATCGAAATGGTTTGAAATTTCGTTCCATACTTAATCGCAACATGCCTCTATAACATATCACTATATATCTCTAGTACGTAACCTTGTTCTTTGTCAATTCTCTTATGATATGCTTTGTTTCGATAACTCAATCTCTATAAAAAAGTATTTTCAGTTGGTTCTAGATCAATTTAACTCCTTAGATACTGCCTGCATAGTGAAATGGGGTTCGGTTATGCCATAAGTTGTAAAATGGGTTATTTCATTTAAAACCACATTCTTTCTTTAATAATCACATTCAATTTGCGAAAAATTATAAATTTATCATGAACAGCCTTCTCCTCAGCAACCCTCGAGTTCACGAAAAAACAAATTTTCTTCACTCTAAATTAGTCCAAACGATTTTAGTAACAAAGAATGTAACTTGTTGCTGAAAGGTGAAACATATTGTTTATGTTTGAGCTAAAAAATTAATTTTTTTAAGTACAAATACATGCTCTCCTCAGCATCCCTTCAGTTGAAAAATAAATACATAAAAACAAAATTATGTAAAAATATGAAACAATCAAATAGTTGTTAACAATAAACAATTATAATGTAAAGAAGTCTGAGTATAATTTCTCACCCATTTTTTTTTTTTTTTTATTAAAATGTGTTCATATAATTCGTAACAGCTTTTTTGCTTTAAAAGCATTGCGCGAACAGCTCCACTATAATCAACATACTGTGCAGCGCAAAAGGCGAAACAAAGAAAATGACTGCAAGCCAAATGTAACATTGTGGTCAATAGTGCTGCTAGCGGTAACGCATCCTGTGCTGCTGTTGCTGCCCTGCTGTTCGAATTGTCGTCAACTTGCACTGCTGTAGCCGGGAACAAACGATGGAGGACAGACATCAGTTGTTGTCGCATGATTGCATGATCAGCGCACATATACAATATGTGGATGGAAACCAACCAGGAGTGAGGCCTATTGAGAAAAATAATAACTTTTCCACTTGAGCGCGCACACACAGATTCCTGCCACTAGCTACAAAAAAAAAAAAAAAAATCTGCAGAAGCAGCAAAGGAATGAATTGTTGCTGCTGTCGCTGCAAAAGCCATAATTATTACAAGTTTATGCGCTGAACTGACATTAACTATGGCTAGCGCTACGTCAAAATGCAACGCGTTCATTTATTTCAGTTGGACACCCATTTGAGTGGCCGATTTTCTCCCCGCTCATAAGACGTAACTTTTTTCTTGTTGCGATTTTAACGACTTTAAGTACAAGCGGAATTGAGCGACTTTGTTGTTTATCGCCTAAAGTCACAAGGCGCAGAAAAGTTGTCATCATAACTTTGAGAACGCAAATCGTTTGGTGTTGAAACAAGAACAACTGCAGCTGTTGTCAGCCAACAAAATGAAAGAAAACGTCGCACTACCACTCGCTTCTAATGAGGATGTTCTGGTAGATTGTTGAGCATTTTATGGCATTCAACAAATTGAAAAGAAAGCAATAAAATTGTTGATGCTGTTGATTGTGCAACAAAGCAATTCGGATAAATGCGATTAAGACTGAAGGTTCGAAATCATTCTTAGTCATAAATACGTTGAAGTAATTAGCTAAGTAAGCATTTTATAAAACATAAAATATCATTTATTGCTATGTGCAAAATGCATTGTTTCTGATATAGCAACATGCTCTCCTCAGCAGCCCATGAGTTGGAAAAAGTGATATTGCTGAGGAAAAGCTTTAAAATAAAGGTTTGTTTTTTGTTTCTTGCTAATTATCATGAAATAATTGGGAAAAGATTGACCTTCCACTCAAAATGCCTTACTTTAAGTATCGGTTTTTTTGGCTTCATACCATAAAAAAACTGCAATACGATGATTATTTATTTCGCTAAAAACGAACTGTGCATAAAAGCTGCCAAATTTTCAACATCATCATTTCGCTTGACCTCAACCGTGATTTTATTACCTTTTTTTTCTGCCAATAATGCGCATCAAATCTATAACTTTGACCGTTACACTGACATCTTTTTTTCGTTTTTGCCAAAGGTCTTGATCAACTTACATGCAGCAGACACAGAAATGCAGTTCATGATTCAATAATATGCCATGAAATTATCATGTGTTCGAGTGTTGATGATTTTCTTTTTTCAATATCATACTCGCATGCAACTCACTCGTGCGTTGCTCTTTTCTCCATGAACTTCTTGTAATGAGTCTTACGAGAAAATTTCATATTTTTCTGTTTATGATAAACTACATAGGTTGTCCGCTTTTGGCTGCTGATGAATTTGCCACATGTTGCATATTATGCTGTTGCTATTTTACGTGCACGAAAAATAATCATATTTTTTGCGCAACATATGAGCGAGGACTGACTGACTGACACTGGTTGCTGGTGCTACAAGTGTTGCATGCTTCATGAGCTCAAATCAGGCATGAAAACTGCATGCTTTGCTGCAAGCTGTGCACTTGTTTGCATGTAGTTACATTGCACAAAATGCTGCTTGTACGTGCGATCAATTTGCTTTAATAAAATATGTAAATTGGAGTTTGCCAAAAGAGAAAAAATTAAAGTTCGAAAATTTACACATTAAGCAGAATATTCCTAAAAAATCAGAGTTTCAAAATTATAGTTTTTCGAAAAAATAGCGGTATATAAAAAAATGTTTTTACTAAATATTTCCTTGGTTTTGTTCAATCCATTTGTTATACCTGAAAAAGCACGGAAAAAAACGTTTCTGGTATGATAACTTAGGTCCCCAAATAATACTAAAATCCAGACTCACTAGCATTCAATATAAAATCTTTTTCCAAACCTTAATCTTTCTCCATACCAAATTTCACTCGATTAATTTAACTGTGAAAACATATTTTTTATTAGGGGCGTGAATCCTCCACTTTAAAGCAAATAATTTTTCTCAGAGTTCATTCTATTTCTGTACCAAACAGTAAACACGTTTTTTCCTCTTAGGGGCGTGGTACCGCCCACTTAAATTAAACATCTTACCTTAGGACTCAATCTGTCTCCATATCAAAATTCATCAAAATGAAAGCAGCCATTAGAGGAACTGAGCCGTGACAGCGTTTTTTTTATTAAAGCCAGTGCCACGCCCTTCCCTTCAAATTAACGAATTCAAAACTTAAAGTATTTTTATTTTTGTTTTTATAAATGTGTGGATGCTAAAATTTAAAAGAATTCAAACACTACAATTTTTTTAATGAAAACAATATGTTCATTATCTGGTTATTGCAAATGCAAAGTCCTTAAAGAAGCCCATATGCTGTCAATTACTTCGTTTTTCATTCATTTTCCAGCACGTTAACCAATATACGAACTTCACTAACTTGTAGCTTGGCAAACTACAGACGACACATTACAAGTGCACTTTATGTACATTTAAAATTGTTCTACGCTAACGTGGCCAAATCACATTAGAGAGATGGACGACAGAAGAAAAACCCAGAGCAGTTGAGAGAGCACATGACAGCAGCAGCAGCAGCAACAGCACAGTAAAATTGTAATCAATTAAAAAGATAGCGGAAAAACGTGTAAACAACAGCAGCAAACAAACATTGAACAGAATACCGAAGCCAACAGTGACAACGAACGACAACAACATATGTTGGTAATGGAAATTTAGTCACCAACATGACCAACCATGTACATAAAAAAGTAAAAAATGTTGTTCCTTTCCTATGTACTACTAACTACCTTTTTGGCTATTACTACACTTTGTACTAAGTGTTTCTCTTTTAAATATTCAAATATTTTTCTACCTCTGGTTACCTTGCATATGTTTTTTGGTTGAAAGTAAACAATCGTTGTATAACGTTACCACAAAAGTCATGATACCACGCCCTGAAAATTTGTAAAATTTTGCATGCTGTTTGTTTGGGTTGCCAATGCGGTAAAAAAATACAAAAGCATAGCCAGTGAGAGAGAATACATAAGAAAAAAAGAACATAATAAATGGAGAAACGTGCAAAAAAAAATTAAATTAAACAATTTTAATCAAATCTTTGTCTTAATGGTTATTTTTTTCACAATTGGTAGCACATAAATAATGAAATTTCGACAACAATGTTGACTGACTGTTCTGTAGTTCTTTTTTCATTTTTGGCAATGTTGCCACACGACAAGAGGGTTTTTTTTTCTTTGCTACACTCAAGGAAAAATTGAGTAGAAGATTTTGTTATTTTATTTATTGTTTTAATAGCTATCAAAAATATATAGCACATTTTATATGGAAGGGAAAGAAAAATTCACTTGCAACTCCAATGGGAGCACAAAAAGAGCACTTGGTGTCCTAAGGCATGCAATGAGTTAAGAGTGTACTTTTTTCATATGCTTTGAAGCAATAGGAAGAAGTCGTTGCTTCATTTGAAGAACTTGAGGTTTAACTAGGAACTTCAATCTCTTAAATCCATATTTATTTATTCATTTTTTTTAAGGAGTGCAATACGCTGAATAAAATTTGAAAACTCCTCAAGTCATTGTGAACATCTTTTGAGCTCAAGTTAAAATATCAAATGTAAAATCAATGTTGTTCCACTTTGATTCAAAGCGTTTTGCCTTTGAAATTCGTTTTTGATTGAATCAAATATCTTTATCTTTAATTTTTTTTCCTTGAGTGTACATACCAAGGTTTTTTGTGCCTTTTTTTTTGCCAGATAACTATTATAGCGTGTTGCTGGCAATCAAAAGAGAATTCGATGACTACGACAATAACAACCACAGCAGCTGTTGCTACTTTGTTGTTGGCAAACAATGGGAAGCAATTAAAATGACTTGGTACAATTTAGTGGGTGTGAATTTTTCATGGTTCTAGCGAGTGTTGCGAAATCTTTTCACAGTAAATAAATTGAAATGTAAAGAAAAGACTGATGCCTTGTTTGGAAATTATGGTTTCATATCAGTGATTGCTTTGGAATTGTTCGAATTTGTAACATATTGGAGTAGTTATTGTATCCAAATGATAAAAGTTCTGCATTTTTTAATATCAACAACAAAATAAAGTTTCCTTGTTTTATAATATAACGGCACAGAAAATAATTTGTATTTATTTTATTGAGCTTACTGTTTAGTAAAGTGTGTGAAAACACTAAAAAAAATTACATAAAATTCATATATCAAAAATCAATTATTAAATGGAATCATCAGTGCCCTTTAAGCAACGAAACGCCTGCAAGAAAAGTGTAACATCAAATGAATTACGAAAATAAAGACACACAACACTAAAACACTGACAATTCCATTTCATGTTCGTTGAAAAAATTCTTAATTTATAAAAAGTAAATTTTTTACTCTTCGAATTTCTGATGATTTTTAATGAATGTTACTTGCATGGCACAAAGTGCTGATAAAAATGGGGGAAATTGCGTATCACTCATAACATTTTTGTAGTCAAATTTTTTGTGTGCACCTCCATGGATTCTCAGCTAAAAATTTACTCCTTGAAATTTATCACTTTCATTTTGGTAAGCAGCAACAAATTTACATAAATATGCTATACAATATATCATTTTGAATTTAATCTATTAAACATAAAGTTATTACTTATCTTCTCTTAGCTGTAGGGTTCACTTGGTAAATTTTATTAATCTACGGTAATTGCCTGATCATAAACCAGTCCCCGAGCGATACTTTGTAATTCCTCAAAGAGTGCGACGTCAAAGCGTTTAAGTTTAGACACAAATCTATTGGTTGTTTGTTTATTTATTTATTTTCTTACTGAATTTATTGACAACAACAGAAGCAACAACAGCAACATAGAGAAATAAACAGACTAACAATAAGACAAAATGACTGACATATGCTCGCTGGTACAATTTAAGACAAACAGATGAAAAATAAATTGCAAATAAACTACAGCACAGTGCGACTTTGAAGTGCATTAAAATCAGACAAATTTAAAAAAGAAGTCATGACACAACAAGTGTGTATTGGAAAAGATGCAACGCAGTAAATGCTGCTGCATCAACATCACCAACATTTCCTCTATTCGCACGCCAATGCCATAAAGTATTTGTGAAAATTCACATTTTCACGACAAATTTTATTGCATTGCGATAGGGGGGGGGGGGGTAAAAAAAGTAGTAAAGAATCCAATAGACAGCAAGAAAATTTGTAGAGTTCGCTGTTAACGTTGATGTGGTTGACGACAGTTGTTGTTGTTTGCTGCATATGTTGCTCTTGATGACTTTGCACGCATGAGTTCAGTAAGAAGTGAATTTATCTGCAATTCATTACTTTGTTTCATTTGTGAAGGAAATGTTGCGATGGTTTTTTTTTTTTGGAATGCGTAAATTGAATTAAAGAAAATTAAATTTTCAAAAAATTCTTAAGTCTTTTTATCAGAAACTAAGCTGAAATCCTTTTTGAATTCTTTGAAAAATCTCTTGAATACATCTGCGTAAGTTCGGCCGACTAAAAAATTTTCAATAATCAATTAATTTTGCAAGAACTTAATAATAAAAAAGGTGAGTATTTGTTAAATCCTTTGACCTTAATTATCTCAAAGCTTTGACCATATACTGTTGTCAGATTGAGCCATCTCTATTTAGCAAAAAATCACCGTACTGCCCGAATACATTGCATATAAAAATTAAAGATATAAATCGATCAGCAGCTTTTCGTATATATCAAGAACTGTTGAAACAGCCATTACATTTTCTGTTTTCCTCGATCTACATCGATTTCAAAATTTGATATCAAAATTAAGACAATCGAAAAAGGAGCGCTAGTGAAATCACCTGCAATATGAAAACATAATTGTAGTTCCACATAAGAACTTTCATGCGAGATGTATTTGTTCAAATACAGATCTCTTCGAAAATCTAAAAATTTTTCGATAAGACTCGTTCCTTCCAAGTTCCTTTTGCTCGAATCAGCTCATTTCGTTTAGTTCGATGTGTTCGCTCACAACTCGCCATTTTGTTTCTGTTTGTGACCGCCGAAGTATGTGTCATTCGAAGAAAAGAAATAAAAATAATGTTGCGCCCTACAATGGGCAAAAAATCGAAACTCGAACAAACTGCTGGCTTGAAACTCATGAGTTGTAATCGTATCATACGGACAATGAACGAACTGAACATGAGTTAAGTCGGACGAATCGAGTTGTTCGAGTTTGACTTCTTGTGTGTTGCAAAAGTTCGAACATGTGCATTCAGCTCGTTGCACAGCCTTAATAAAAAGGTATTATGTCTACAAATTTCTCACCATAGTAATCACCCATTGTTCCTTTTTTCCAACCTGAATTACTTTAGACTTGTTAGTATAGCTCAGTTACTTTCATTACAAAATTTGGTTTAACACTTTATATTTTTGCACAGCAGTGTTATAGCATTACCCATTTGGGTAAACAAAAAAACCTAAAACCGAAATGTGAACCTACAAGGTACATCATTATTAGGATAGAGCAATGATATTTACATACAAATGAAAACAACTGCATGTAAAGCAAAAACGAACACAAGCAAACGGCAAAAGTTCAATATTTTTACTTCAGTTCCGTTCGGTTCAAAATGGTTCAGTGTCCTTTGTGGCTTCATATGATTAGCATTTTGATCGATACGTAATTGCAGTAATACAATTCAATTGGATTTCAGTGGAAGCAAAAGTGACAACAACAACTACACATCAACAACAATATACCAACAATAGCATCAACAAGGGCAGCAGCAGCAGTAACAACTCATTTCCTGGGATGAAAAACTATATAGGAGACAACACGTGATATCACTCGTATGCTGAAGCAGCAATTGCAAAAGCAACAGCAAAATGCAGCTGGACGTGTGCACTGAGATCATAATAACGATGGTGCAATAACAAAGGTGTTGTCTGAATTGCACAGAAAACAACTGACAGCTAACAATGTGCAACTTGCATTTAGGGCTTTTTTAATTTTTTTTTTTTTTTTGCTTTAAGGGGATAGTTGTTTTTTAGCAGCTTGAAAAAAATTGCGTTAAAAAAATGTATCGCCAGTATAAATATAGTACAATGTAGCTCAAAGTTTTCGAATAAAATAAAAAGTTCCTCAAAGCGCAATTTCGTTTAGGGGGTACAACAAAATTGATTTTTCTATACTTTTTATATAAAATTGCTGGTATGGACATGATTTGTAACGGTTTGGCGCAAAATATGCTGAATCGATTTTAATAACTTCTTTTTCTAAACAGCAAATTTGTGCTAAAGAATGATATTGCATACTACTTTTATTTAATTTTTAATGTTAAATATCTTTTTTTAAAGTTTCTGCAAAACCTCACACAAAAATTGTTGTTTGATTTTCCGAAGCTTATGATTATGATTCTTCTTGCATTCTGTGTTGTTTTTGTGTTTTTTTTTCTGTTTCCTCATTTATACCGTTTGTATTTGGCTTCGAAGCTCAAAGAACAAAATCTCTTTCAACTGCTTTTTTTGTTATTTTTGAAGAGAGAAATGGAATGTGATGTTAAAAGAGTAACTTCGTTATGAAATAAACAACAGGACGTGCGTACATTTTTTGCAAAATATCCTAATACACCCACCGTAGGAATATCCATTTGTGAAGAAACAAAAGGGTTTAAATGGATTTGTCTTTTTCGGTATCATCTTCTAATTTCGGAAATAAATATCGATATCCCAATGCAGGGACAAAGTTCGGCTGAACAGAAAGGTTGTTGCGTATAGTTTGTTTTGATTAGTTCCTATATTTTTCAAGGGAGGCACTTTAACCCATCTTGGTCCAATTCGTGGCTCGTCACAACTTTCAAAAAGAAAAATTTCCAAAAGAAAAACGATGTACCTGAATTGTTTTTTGAATGTTTTGTGCTACGTTCGAGCTAAACGGCAGTAAAATATTTTAGCTCATTTTACATAAGAATCATTTATATTTTCATCAATCCCCTTAGGTGCTATTATGCATAGCTTAACAGGCCATTTTACTCGCAAGTACTCGTAGATATTAATTCGGATCAAACTCTTTTGGTTTTCCATATGAACATTCCATTTTGCTCATAATAATTTTGTAATAAAGGATGATGCATCAGCATCAATTGAAAATAATTTCCACCATGTTAAGCAGATACTTCAGACATCAAATTATTTCATCAAAATAATGAAGCGATTGCAATTGATGACATAATAATTGCAAGTGGCAACTTTAACTGGGTTATGATTACAAACGATGATTCGCTGGCTTTTTCTCCTCTTTAGCTAGCTTACTAGCAAGAAGCTATGAAATGAAATTGTTATGGCGCTTTCAAGCGTAACAAGGCACTGATTGCTGCATATCACTAAAATTACGCTGGTTGAATTGTAAAGAGGAACTGACTGTCAACGTCCAAGTTGATTGGGTATAAATTATAGATTCCATTAAAACTAGTTATAACTTTAAATAAAAAATAGTTTGCGTATAAGATTTTAAATAAAATTTGTACTCACTTTTTACCGCTCTCAAAAAATACATCCAGCTCAGCGGACATTTTGCAGCATAGCGGTGTACGGGAATATCCTTGCGAGCAATTTGTGTAAATAAGATGTCCCTCTAAAAAAAATAAAAGAAGAATTGTTTAAAAAATATATAAGATCAAAATTTACGAAAAGCAAGAAAAAACACTCTCAGCATTGCAAATCATTAAGCAAAAATGTCAAAGAAAAATTCATAAAAGAAACAAAAAACAGCAGCAAACGAAAAAATGCAATCCAAAAGAATACGGTAGCTCGTTAGTAAGATGCTTAAAGTAATAACTGAAAAAATAACTGACTAAAAAGATTTAAGAACAAAAAAAAATTCAGTAAAGTCGGGGTGCAGTAATAACAAGCCACAAAGCTAAAAGCAACAGCAACACAAAGCGGCACACAAGCGTAGCTATGGATTGAATCCTTTACCAATACAAACAAAAAAACAAGGTAGGGTACGATACAAAAAGCACAAAACCCCATATTGACTGACTGGCTTAAGTAGCGAGAACCCCCTTAATTGGATGAAAATAGTTGAAATATTTAAAATCTTACGTTCGCACAATCGACGACGCAATGCGATACATTTGACAAGCAAAAAAGGAGCAATAAAGGGGAAAAAAAGGATGATATCAGCGCACACAAAAAATGGGAACGATTCCATGAAAAAGTGTTGCTTAAATACATAAAAGACACAAAAACTATTAGTTTTCGTTCGTTTTTGTAAACCGGATTTCGAAAATCAGATCTTGTTGAAAAAATAGTGTTCATTTCCGAAAGGGCTGAGCACTAAGAAATAAGAACTTTGATATTTTTTTTTTTATATGTAATGCTGTGCTTTAACTTAGTTTTATCATTCGCTGCTACATTTCCCTACTGTAACACATTGACTTAAGTACGCCACGCAATTCCTATCTATACTATTTATATAAAATTGCTTATATTGAAATGGTTTGTAACGCTTTGGCTCAAAATATACTAAACCGATTTTAATAGTTTGTTTTTTAGAACAACACATTTATTCAGAAAAAGAATATTGCATACTCTTTTTGAATTTTTTTAAGTTAAATTCCCTTTTCTATAGGAATATATTTTTGCAAAACCTCATACAAAAATTGTCGTTTTGCTTTTTCGTTGCTTATGCTACTTCTTGAATTCTGCGTAGTAACTGTTGCTATTTTTCTTTTCACATGCACCGCTTGTATTTGGCATCAAAGTTCAAAGAAACTCTTCCTTTCTAAATATTTCTTGTAACAGCGAGTACAAAATTCTAATCGAACGCTGAACGTAAACCTACCTTTGCAAAGAACGTCACACATGAAATAACCCATAAAAGAACTCTCAGCGCTGCTGCAAACCAATACAAATCGTTGCAAATTTTTGGTCAGCCACTTTATCCATTGGTCTGTGACGACGTTGCGGCATATCTAAAAATCCGACGCGCGATTAACAGACATTCAGTAAGCATTCTGTTGTCCTAATCAAAATTCCGAAACTCATGCCGAAAATTGTTAAAATCCAGGCGTATCCCAGGCGAATCGCGTTACTTGTAAAGGAATGCGTCAAAGGATGTTGCGCCGTTTGCTGCTGCCAATTCGCCAAGTCGAATCGAAAACAGAAGTTGTTGAGTTGCAACATGAAAATTTAATTTATTGCTACACCCAGTATGCCATCTCACTTTAATTCTAATTTTTGTCGGAGACGTTTTTTCTTTTTATCAACTTTGCTGCTTCCCAATTTAATTTAAAAAAAAAAAAAAACAATAACAAAATAAAGTGGCTGCTGCAGCATGCATGCGTTTGGCATTCTCTTGGCGAAGCGGGTGCACGTTAAAGTTAAAATGTTTGGACGACATGGCCAGTTGCTTAGTTGGTCGGTTGCTCATTAGGCACCTAATTACGGCGCATTAATCAAAATGCCGGCGCAATGTCTGTATGTGTGCGTGTGTGTGTGTGAGTAGATACCACCGCTTAGCACAGTAACGCACAGCGTAATGATTGAACTCAAGTGTAAGCCACAAAGCTTTAAATTGGCCACCAAAGCGCTGGTGGGAAACGGCGGCCAATAGCACTATTCGTAAGTTTTGGCTTGGCAGGTATTAATAGCACTATAGTGTGTGGTTTTTGTGTGAAATTCATTGAGGCACATTGTGTATGTTTTCAAATTTTGGCAGCGATAAAAGTTTTTAACAGTGTACTTGAGATAAACAAAATAAAACAAAAAATGTTCGAAGGAAAATTGTTCTTCATCTTTTTAAGCCCTTTCGACTTATTTCGTATTGCATATATGTATGCTTGAAACAAAAATTGACTAAAGTTGAATTGATACTATAATCCTGTAACTATCACTTCTGGCCAAAGCGCGATACGCACCTACGACCGTCAAACAAAACAAAATGTCAAACTGTTGACATATCAATTTTCATTGCATTACGTTTTTTCCTTTGTTCAAACAATTTATCAATTTCATCTCGAATGCTCAAACATAGACAGAGATGGATTAAAAAACAACAGTGTAGAGGTAAAAATATTATAACATGGTAAAAAGAACAGGCGAAAATAAAATCAACACCCCAAAACAAACTGGCAAAAAAAACAATGCAGCTAAAAATTTAACAAGTGTGGCAACACCAACAATAAACATGACATTTTTATGAAACAATTCAAATGAAATGGAAGCGAGAGCAAAGATGCGAAAACATAGCAGCTACACAACCAGTGACACGGTGTTCAATAGAGTACTTAAATGAAAGAAATAGGAATATGATTTCTTATATGGAAAATGTTAGCAATAATGCCCAGATCATAATTCAGTAAAATTAAAAATCTTATCAGGGTTGCCAATTTAAAAGTAACCGATTCCTGGCCTTTTCAAAAAAAAAATTCATCAAATGACCTGTCACAAAAATTATACAATCCCAGCTTTTTCAAAAATTCCTACCAGGCTCCCGGCTATGACATGAAAGTTCGGGCTAGGCCATGGTTTAACTATATAAGGTTATTGCGAAAATAATGCTGCTTCTTCCAAAAGTAGATCTAGTGTCATATTGTATTAGATTTTTCTTTCGTTTTTTGCTTAGTATATCAATTTTGACACTCCATCCAGTGCCGGATTTACAAATGAAGGGGCCCATGGGCACAAGAGTGGTGGGGGCCTATGCGGACTGAAAAAAACGAAACCGAATCGACCCTATCGAAGACTCGTTTATGGTGGGGGCCTAGGGGCACGTGCCCGTAATGCCTTATGTAAACAATTTCAGATGTGAGTTTGACAGCTTACGAGAACCTTAATAATTAAATCATGGGACTAGGCCAGGTCAATCAATGTTACTTGGCAACCATGATTGGCAATTTTCAACACGTTTCATTCTAAAAAAAAAGGTATTCGCTTGAAACATTAGTTTGAAATTAAATTATATATTTTTTAATGATCTTTTATATCATTTCCGACGCTTAATCCAAAAGTGGTATTAATTTTTTCTATTGTATTTACTATTTTAAGCAAATCAGTAGCGTAACTAAGAGGACCTCACTGTTGCTAAAGTACAAAAAAAGTCTACAGGAGACAAACAAAAATTGAATTTAGAAGCGAAAGGTCACCTCTTAATTTCTGTGTACCAAAACTGTTTCAAAACTATTGTTAGTCTTGTGGCATAAATTTACTACAATTGCCAAAATCGGTGCATATGATACATCTGACCTCATATACCTCAAAACTAAATGTATTATTGAGTTATTCGTTAAGTAATTTGCTTTATTTTATCTAAATTAAAGACGATTTTCTTAAAGTTTATAAAAAATTTATTGTATTATATAGTCTCCGTTTTGGTTCAATACTTTTTGGCATCTAGCTGGCAGCAGCATGATTCAATGCTCATTTTTCTTTGAGTACTCATTTGAAGATAAGGTTTTGCCATCTGACTAAACAAAATTTATAGAGCCCGGAACAAATAATTATCTGAAGGCTAATATGGTGGGAATGGTAGCACATCCAAGCAATTAAAGTTTTTAACGAGTGACCAAACTCGTATGAGGTCTCGCCTTCGCTTAGTGGAACACTATATCTTTTCTATTGATCAAATCTGGCCTTTTATGTTTGAGTGAATCATTCAATTTGCACAGCTGATGACAGTGTACCTCAGAATTTATCGTTACAGTGTCTAGGGGAAGTTAAAAGGCAACCCCTTGAAACCCCAACAAACAGACAGCATCACCTCTCTCAATGAATATTGGCTTTCGAAGTGCTTTGTGCCGGTTTTTCTCTTTAAATCCATGATATCTTGCATTTAACATTGCTGTAGGCGACATGTGCTTTGCAGAAGTTTTATGCTCTATGTTACAAGCACAAGCGCTTGTAATTTTTTTGTTGTTTTTGCACTAAAAGTACTGAACATAAAAGTTCTGCAAAGTACATACAATTTTGCTTTCTCATATGAATAATTTTGAGAAACAAAACACAGCCATCAATGAGACAAAGCGAATTTCTTTCTGTAAGGTCCCGTGGAACCCATAAATCAAACCAGGGCATTTTGCGTGAATGGTCAAGTACGACAAATTCAATTTCGCAGCGATCTTGTGAGCAGTAAACAATGCCATCATATTTTCATCAGTTTCAATTGGCCTTCCTTCCTTGCTTCGTTTGGCTGTAAAAAAAATTGAATTTTGTAAGTCCTCTGTGTTGGGGTAAAACTAAATTACTTTCCGAGCAACCGATAGTAACAATATGACATGACAATATGACGCATTTGGTGTTCAAAATCACACACGAAATGATAGAGAAATATTATAAAAAATTTTTTAAAAATTTAAATTTCAAGCAGATTTTAATATTTAATTTTACTTTTCCTCCAATTGTATATTTTTCCTAATATTTTGACAAAAACAAATAAAAGAATGTTCATGTCTCTTTCATTTATGTGCTCCATTTGAACACCGTGAGTGAGCTTTGTTGCTCAGTGTCACTGTCGCTGTCACTGTCATTGCCAGCATTACTTATTGTCACAGTGTAATCAATGAAGCAAAAAAATTCTTGAAAACTTTTGATTACTCTCGTTTGACATACGACACGTTGAGCTGCGGCTTTTTATTATGCAGGAAATACTTTTTTCATAAAAGAAAAAAAAAGAAAATAAAAAAAAAGTACAATTAAAATGCAAATAAAAAAAACACTTCAGAGAATGTAATAAAATCATTAAATGACTTAAACTTTAATTTGTAAATTTAGGACACTCCTCGTTCGCGCATAGCTTTCATTAACTGTTCCCAAAAAATAAATAAATCTTTAGCTTTGCTTGTGGCCCCCCCCCCCCTTAATACAAAAATGCTGCAGCTGGTAGAAAAAGAAAGAAATTAACATCCATGATTGATGTAGGTTGCCTCTCTGCTGCTGCTGCCGCCGCCGCTGCTGCAAAGGTAGAGAGATTCATTAAAGTCGCAGTCAATTAAAAAGATGTACGAAAGTTTAATGCCGGCACTCTGTGGCATTCAGTGGGGAATAAGCGGAAAAAAAAAACCATTATAGGTTGGTTTTTGTTATATTATTGGATTTTATTCTACTTTACTCTTCTTTTTCTTCGATGTTGTTCTTGTTGTTGTTCTGCTATTTGGTTAACTCCGAATTCACCAATTTGGTGAATGACATTTTTATTGGCTTTTAAACGTTTTTTTTCCAACTTTTTTTCAGTTCTTCTTCTTTACTTTGTCTTGATTGAATATTCATTAGGATTTATATCTTCAAGTTGGAGAGAGCAAGAAAAGTTCGCTGTTTAAGCTGAATTAAAATGTATTCAGTCTTAACTCGTCGTTTTTTTTAATTAAAAATGTTTTACAGCTGCGGATTACATAAATTAATTTTGGTTGTATGCTGTAAAAAAGGCTGTAACTGGAACTAGATACTAAGAAATTTGAGTGAAAGTTTAGTTGTGATGGACGCATTACGACGAATTGATAAAAATCTTCAAAAATAAAATTTAAGTAATGAAAGGGAATGAGTTTAAATATTTTATTAAGAGCTTTATATTTTATTCGATTAATTCAAGAAAAATGTGAGTCTTTTGTAAAGTTTAATCTCATTTTTATTGCAAGTCTGATTTTTATACGCATTTTCAATTGCTTTATCATATTATGCAAGCACGTTTGTTGCTTCTGATTTAGAATTGTCGCTGCCGAAAAAGATTTTCCAGTCAAAATTTTGGAAAAAAATTTCCCAAATAACTACCAAAAGAATTAGAGCTTGAGGTTTTTATTTTATATGATTTATTATAGAGTTGGTGTTTCAAATGACTCATATTTACTTAAGCCAATGAGGCGCAATTTATGCAATAATTTAATACTACAGATGATCGAGAAATGATAAATTTTGCAGTTTGGTCTCAAGAGATGTCAAAAAAATGTAAATTCCATTCAAAAAAATCTGATTGTGAGCGATTAAGCCAATAGTATTTCCACGAGAGTTTGTGCGATTAAGCCAAGGGTATTTCCAGCAGAGGTTGTTATGTCTCACACTTAAATCGAAAACGTTTTTTTCCTGTTAAGTGTAACCTTGATATTCCTTGATAGTTTGCGACTCTTGTCAACAATTGTATACCTTTCAAATGTTCGATATCGAAAATTCGATACTTTTTGGCCTTCATCGAATCCAACGATTTTTTTGATTCCACTCATAACTTTTAGACTTTTTCGATAATTTTCTATGCTGTCAAGAGGTGGAAAGAAATAAAAATCATTTTATCAAAATTTGATTACGGGCAATAAAGTCAAGAACATTTCTAGGAGAGATTGCTACACCTCACTCCGAAATCATTTTTTTTTTAATGGAAACTTCGATGTTTCTGATACTTTGCGTCTCTATTCGAATTTTTTTATATTTTTCGGCCTTCATCGAATTAATTGATGTTTTTCGGTACTTCTCAACAGAATACATGTTTTTGAATACTATTGAATGCTTTTCGATGTTTTTCTATACTATTTGGCTATTACGAACTTTTTGAAACCATTACTTTACATATCGATTTTCATTATTTTTCAATATTTTTTGCCAATTTTGATTAATCTTATCGACTATAGGGTACTTTTCTAATATTATGGACTTTTCCGATACTTTTAAGCCATTTCGACTTTTTCATAGAATTAATCGATGTTTTTTGATATCACTCGTTACATTTCTATGATTTCGATTTAGATAATTTTGGTGACAAGTAATAAAAATATCATCATTAAAATCTACTCATGAGCAATAAAGCCAGGATAGAGTGCTATATCTCGCACCGAAATCGAAGATGTTTATTTTGGTGAATATTCGATATCTTCTGATACATTTCGATTTCTAACGACTTTTCTTTCTTTATCGATGTTTACCAATGATTTTCGATATTTTTCGATACTCTTCCACTACTTTTTGATATCATTCAGTACAAATCGATACGATTTTAATTAACCTTTTCAATTTTTTTCGCCACTTTTAGAACTTTATCGACTTATTCGCTTTTTAATTTTAGGTATGTTTGTATATCTGCATATGCTGCATATGATCAGTTTTCACTCCTAGTAGATATACTATACATTCATAAAACACGCTTTCTATTTTCGATCAATTGGAATGTGATAATGCCTGTGTTTTAAGATGCTGTATTTTGTAGTCACTGCTCTTACTACACCAGCCAGTATCGCAGCAGAATAGTTTTCAGATATTTCGAAATTAATTTGCAACAGTGCTCGCCAGTTTCGACGGCACTTGACTTTTTCCGAAGAAGTTAAGTCAAAGCGTGTTCCCAATTCCGAGACAAATCTTGTCCATAAGTTATCATATACATAGGTCCGACAGTATTTTCAATCTTCCATAGAGCCTATATTTCTCTTCTCAGCGCAGAGTTCATTTGCTTTCAATCCTCGAAAACTGTACACAAATTTGCTTTTCAAAAAAAATTTTTTAAGAAAACAATAAATCAAAAATATTAATGAAACTGCCACAAGATCCGCAGACTTGCAGCGGCCGCTGCTGTATCCTTTTGTATTTTGCATTTCATTGTCTCACTCAATGATGAGGATCTATGCAGCAGTCCAAGCACATATTGTTTCACTTCTTCGTCTTTTTTTTATGCTGAATATTCATCAAAATTAAAGTTTCCACCGTTGTTGATAGCTTTCTAAACGTAGTCGATCTTCCAATTTTCGTTAAAGGTTCAAAATGCCGAAACAAAAATCAAACAAAAAACTCTAAACGAACTTACGGCTCTGTACGTGAGCAACAGAGATAGATACCTTCATATAGGAAATCCATATAAAACCCAATTTAGTTTCACATCAATCTGGTCCGCCTACTTGACCACCTAATTTTGGCCACTGTCTGTCTGAGTGCTTTGCCACTGCTGCTCGCTGGCTGATGATTTCAGTCTGTCGGTCTGTCTGTCTGTGCATACAGCTGTCCGTCTGTCTGTTCCGTTGCTACATATGTGTGCGAATATGAATACAAAATAAAACTGATTAAATTTTGTTTAACAAAAATGAGGTAAAAAATAAGAACTTCATCCTTTATTTCAACAGTTTGGCTTAAGCCTGCCTTCCCGTTTGGTTGCTCTTGTTGTTGCTGTTGAATCTGTAAGCCATGCGCGCATGCGCATAGCCCTTTATATTTATTTTTGCTGTTGTTCTTTTTTTTTTGGTCGAAAAAAGCGCAAATTCATGATCGCCCGCATTTTTAATTGAATTGCAAAGTAAAAATTAAAAAGAAGAAAATTTTTTTGTATTTTCTTTTTGTTTTTTTTGGTACAAAGCAGAGATATTTTGTAGATTACAAAGGAGTTGATGAGTTCTTGTTGCTTTTGTTGTTGTTGTGGAATATATGTAAGCATGTTTAATTAATGCACAGTGGCAAAAAAAAAATCATTCAAAATCGTCACTATCGCCGTTTGATGTGTATGGAAATCGGTTCTTGACGGCATCTGAAGAGCAAAATTCGACATTGGAAATGGTTTTAGGCCAAAAAATTTTCAGAACTTGGTGTTGCGGAATGCTTTTTGTTGAGCAGGCACCACAGCCGTTAAAATGGTCTTACGTTAACTCACGTAGATGCTTTACTGATTCCAGCACGATACTCCTTATTATAAAGTGCTGCTCCGGTTTAAAATCCTTAATTGTATAATTTTTCGAAGAAAAAAAATTAACTTTGCCCCTGACGATGTGTTAAGAACGATAAAATGGGATTTTTATTTAAAAAAAAATTATAGAGAACTTCTCGGACAATCACATGTATGGACTGCGCATGGAAATATGTAGTTTTGATTTACTACATCGTCTACTTTATACACAATGTCAACATTATCTACACTTTATTTTACATATTCTACGCTATGTATGCACAATATTACATCAAGCGCAATATGTTTTACTTGTCACATTATTACATCATATGTCACTCACTCAATTTGATATATTTTTATCTAAATTAGTCCCATTGTCTTGCGAATTTATTGCATTCTTTGCTGCTGCTGCTTGAATATCGCGCACACAAGTGCGCGGGTGCTTGCAGGCGTTGCTTGGCACTTGGCGCACATTTTGTGGTTTTATTTATCAGCATCAACAACAATAACAGCAACAAAAGCAACAACAATATCTGCACATTTTGTTTTTTTATTGTATTTTTTTTTTTTGTAATTTTGCGAGCCAAGTTTGTTTAATGATGCATTCAATCAACAACATTTTTACTGCTGCTGATACTGCCATCACTTTTGTTGTTATCTTTGATGTCTTTCTTCTTCTTTTGCTGTTATTGTTGTTGTTGTTGTTGTTGTTGTTCTTGATTTTATTGTATACTTCTGGTGTCGATATTTGCGGCGCTGCTGTAAGATTTTTCTCTTTTTGGCATCATCGCACTATTCAACAAGATATTGGTTACCTTATTGTCATTATTATTGTAGTTTTAGTTGTTGTTGTTGCTGTTGTTGTTCCTGTTGTCTGTCTATTCGCTGTCTGCCAGTACTCGTATGTTGTCTTTCAATATATCCTATGTCTGCCGACTATCAATCAATTTTTGACAGTTTCAAGTGGAATTTCATGAAAATTAACTGCAATTTTTTGTTATTCGTCGTCCCTTTAGAGAATTTTGCAATTTTTTGCCAATACGACAAGAACCCAATAACTCATTGAATAGAATTTTTAATTCGAATTTAGTTGGATAGTAGTTCATTAAATCAGCTTTGTGTGATTAATGCAGAGCTCAAAATTCAATACATTATTAGATAAAATGCATGCATTCAATTCTGCTAAAAAGTTTTGAATAATTTATGGTATTTTGCTGAAACACATACATTACTTAGCGCAGCTCGGAATAAAGTTTATTAGCGCAGATAAAACATTATGTACTCCCTTCGTTTTTCGGAATGGCTTAAGCTTAAAATAATTTTTCGTAGTTGGATATTTCGAAACATTTAGTGAGCTGTATGGTCAAGGAAATTCAGTTGGTTCATAGCCTTTTATTTAGTACTAGATAGAAAATTTCAACATAATTTTGTAGTTGTCTTTGTGAAAATGCTATTTTAAAAATATTTTTGTGTGAGGCCACCCTAAATAGAAGTTTTGTATTCCAAGCAGTGCCTCAGAATATATCATCTACTTGATGTAGAATCGATGTGAATCAATTAGCCGTCGAAATGATATTTTAAAAACTATTTTTGAGTGCGGTCCACCATAAGTATGTGCCCTAAAAAAGAAGGCCTATAACGTTATGCTATGTTTCTTAATATAAAAGACAGGTGGTGTAAATTCCAAATGAGTGGAATAAGTGGTTTTTGTGAAAATACTATTTAAAAACTTTTTGTATGAGGGCCACCCTAAATAAAACTTTTGTAGCCTTAGCTATGCCTCATTATATAAAAGCTACGTGTTGTAGATTCGGTGTGAATCGATCAACCGGTCTTCGTGAAAATGATATTTTAAAAATATTTTTAAAAGAGGGTCACCCTAAATATGTATCCTAAATAAATGTCTTAGAGTCATAGCTATGCCTCTTATATAAAAGATACGTAGTGTAAAATCCAAGTGAATCGATCTAGTGGTTTTTGTAAAATTGCTATTTTCAAATTTTTTGTATGAAGGCCAGCCTGAACATAAGATTAGCCTAAGCAATGCCTCTGAATATAAAAGAAGCATGGTGTTAATTCCATGTGAATCGATATTTTAAAAATAGTTTTGTATGTGTGCCACCCTAAATATGTGTCCTAACTAAAAGTTTTACAGCCTAAGTTATGCCACTAAATTAAATTTAAAAAAGTTCTATTTCAAAAAAGGCTTATCATCAACTAATCAATTAATAACAACAACAAACAAACGGTATAGTCGGAGACTCTAAGGACAGATCTTCATGCTGACTAAATGATCGTTAAAGATCTTTATCTGAGATTTTCAACAACAAATCTAATTGGCCCACTACTTATTACTACTATTAATTGTGATAATTTCCAAACGAAAATAAATAAGTTTGGAATTTTTTTCAACTAAATTTCTAAACACCAAGGACACTCGAAAACTCAGAAGATCCTTTTCAACCAAAAATAATTTTTCTTTAAATAGTTAAAAGTATGCAACTTACTCGTCTGCTCCTGATAGTACGGATCCTTAGTGTCGGTAAAAAACCAAGTCTGAAAATGAAAGCACAAAAAAAAACGCAAGTGTTAAACAATTTAAAAGTCAATCAAAAAGTTGCATAAAATTTCATGGAAATAAACCACGACATAAAGGTAAAGAATGCAATTTGTAACAAAATTTATCACAAAAAAAAAAATTTCTTCAACAATATCACATTTTCGCTTAGAATGTAAAATGATTTCTAACTTATTGGTGGCAAGAAAGGAAACAAATTTTTTTTTGCCAAATACTCGCATACGGTAGATTTGCATTTTTGATGACTTTTTTATGTCAAACTTTGCATCTGCGCTGTCAACGACGACGACGTCAATGAGGACCGACGTGACTACAACTTTTCCCATTTGCAATAACCGAGTTCAAGTTGATGGTAGAAAGATTTTTGGCACAAAAAGTAAATCCGCACAGAGAACATGTAAAAAAGCGAAAAACTTTTAAACTTGAAGAGGTGTTAAAATAAGATTTAACCCTCCCCCCTTTAAACACCCGCATAAATATTGAATTTTAAGTACCTACTTGCGACAATGTTGATGTGTACAACACGATTTTGTTGGCAAAGCATTGATTTTGATAGCAATGCGGTGGATGACAATGTGATTATACGGTTAGGGGGGGGGGGGGGACTGATTTTCCTAGCAGTTTAATTTAATGCATTTTTTTTTAAATTTCTTAACATGGAATTTAGTGTGGGAAATAGTGTGAGCATCCCTTTTCCAAGTAAACGAGTAACATTTAATGCAATAACTCAGGTCAGGTTCCATTTGAGTAAATTTCTTATTATACTCCTATACCAAAGCGATTCCCAGATAATTTTCTTATAAGAACAATTCACAGATAAGTTGGTAATGTAAAGTAGAAAATTAAAATTTCAATAATTAAAAACATTGTTTTCGTATAGGAAATTTCCCACGTTATTTAAATTCACTTGCTATTTCCAACTGGCGGCGCGGCGCGCACTCAAGGGTAACAATAGAAATGGTGGCAGGAGCAACCCGCAGCACCACCGTCTTAAGAATAATGAAATGCTTCGTTGATTTCTTCGAAGAAAACTCATTTTTAGCTTACACTCTGAAAATTATTTTCTCGCATTCAGTTCAGCTTGCAGTGAGCCCTTCTGAAATGATATACTATGAGTAATTCATGGAGGGCCCAATTAAGAATCGCTGATTTGGTTGTTTTTCAAGAATTTTTTAAAAAAAAGTTCATTCCACAAACATAAACATATTATTCCACAACTATAATTCACAAAAAAAAATCAAATCTTAAAATGGCAAAGAAGGCTCTCAATATGCCGTCTATATCGACGTCGTGAAAAAAAAAATTCAGCAAATGTTTAATGTTTCGTTCCCCATAATACATACCAGCAAATTAAAAATGAATATGGTACATTAAGTTTGTAATCAAGTGAACTAATAATCATAATGGTGTTCAGCTACTGCAGCTATTAGCCTTCTTAGCTATTAAGCTCAAAGATCTAAATTAAGTAAAAATACTGGGAATATTTCTTTTATGCTATTTTTGAGCTTATCCGTTTTTATGTTTTGAATCGGACAAAGTCGCCTTAGTATAGAACGATTTGTGATATGAATATTAGTTTTGTGTTGCTTCATCTTTTTTACTAAAGAAATTTCTAAAAAAACCAAAAAATTTAGATCATTTTCGATTATAACTTCCATTAAATCGCATGGAACTTTGACAAAAAATAAAAATTGTTTCAAAATCACAATAAATTTTTCTCCGTGTTAATCAGTACCTGCACAAATTAATTTTCTAAACAGAGTCATCCACATATATCTATCTACCCACTTGTGCAATGTGCAAAGATTTTCTCACACAATTGACCACGACAACAGCAACAACAACAACTAGAACAACACCTTACGACTTACGCAATTATAACGAGGTATTAACAAATTTGCCTTCATTGCCCAATATTCCCCTATGACATGACTTATTAGTGCTGCTGTCTTAAATACAATTTAACTGCTTACGTGAAGCAGCGTCCTCTTGCTACTTGCGGCTATTTGTAAATTGTTGAATTCAAGAGCCTAACAACTCTATTGATTGGCCAACAAAAACAAAACCAAAAATTTGTGTTGGAAGGGTGGTTACCGTACACAGCAGCCTGCCTGCTGCTACTTTATATGCAAGACAACATTGAAATTGTTGTGTAGCTTTTAAGGCTCACTGCCAAATTTATTTTTAATAACTTTTCTTCCATCAATACAGTCATTGAAATAGGCAGCAGCAGAAGCAAGCAGTAGCTGCAACAGCAACAAAAGAGGTCGAAATAAAGTCGCAACGTTGTTTTTGCACGACTATTCAGTAGCAGCATTGGTTACTATCTATCCACGTTTCAGGCCATGT